>OU452234.1:9427530-9642530 GCA_911728455.2 Marthasterias glacialis | reverse complement strand
TCCAAAAAGAACCACGACATCACGAAGTTTTGTATGCAGGACAGATGTAGTTTGGGCCCCGTCTTCAGGTGACGGCCTTAAGGCCACAGCATTCGTTAAGTGTTTCCATGAACCTCGACTTTTCGCATAAGTAGTACATGTGCATATACAGGATTGTCCAATCTTGTACCAAGACTACCTTGGGCTATAGTCCATTTTGAACTCCCGTGCTAAAAAGAACAAGGTGTCTTCAAAATCATTGACAGTACTCGAATAGAACCACACCTGAAACAGAACTCAAATCCATGGATTCGGAGAGAAACGTGGTCTCAATCGAGTTCTTATATCAGAACCCGGAATTCTAAGCTTTATACGCCATATCGAGGTCCATTGGAGTACGCGCTTTGCAGGGCGCTGTAAGCGCAGCATTATTTGGTAAGCAGCGCAAAGAAATCGGGCCCAGGTCATTCTCAAATACAGCACATCTAACGGAGAAGCAAAATGTGAAGAAAAAAAATAAACAGCTTATATCAAAATGATTCACCATTATATCCATATTATATAAAGTACAAACATAAACTAAAACATTTTCTGCTTGATTGGAGGTTTGAAGAAACGTTTCTCAAAACACATTTATGTTCTCATTTTCATTAATATTCGCTATCACTCAATTTAAAGAGCCACCAAATAACATTTTGATTCGTTACCACCAGTTTTACCCCCCAAAATCCACGATTGATTAAGTACCGTTTCTCTCCTTCGCAAATACAGACTGTTCTCTTCAGTTAACGCCCAGATGCTTCAGAGGCCGACTTACAAAGCCCTTATAAAACTCTTCAACAACTACATTACAACACAAGGGAAGACGGAGACCAAGACGTCTACTGAATCGGCCGAAGAGGACGAGTTCATGAACGCTATATTCAACACTGTGGTGATGCAGAGGGCGTACCAGTTTGTCAAAGCCAAGAGTAATGGTTTAATACCATCCATCTTTTCAAGTTATAGGATATGAAACTTTTAGTATGGTTTTGCCGCGGTAACGCCACGGGCCTACATGAGTATGATTAAATTTGAAATTTAGCATGGTGGAGATACAATCTAGTAGGGTTTGCGGTAACACCACCTATACAACAATAACTAAATTACACATTATTTGTTATAATAAGAACCTTACGCTGCGGTAAGGAATATTCAATTGAACATGATAATATCATTTTGTGCACAGACTATTATTCTGGGAGTCTCAGCCAATACAAGGCATTCATTCGAGGACTTCTCTTCACTCACTACTCTCGTAAAGCAACGCGAGACTCTTCGGGATTTGAACACGTCTTCGTCGGGGAGTTCTCTGATAGCTCAACGATATCTGGTTTTCATAACTGGGTCCGTTTGTACCTGCTGGAGGACCAGGGACACGCTAACTACCATGGGTATTTGAAGACAAAACAGGTAGGTTTTGTCAATTGGTGAGAGCATGTTTGGAAACCAGCAAGATGTATCTTTGTTTGTTGGGTTGTTTGTTTGTCTGTTTGTTGGGTTGTTGGTTTTTTGCTTGTTTTTTTTTTTTTGTTTGATGGGTTGTTTGTTTTGTTTTGTTTTTGTTTTTTGTTGTTTTCAGCACAATGTGTGTGTTTTCCAGATGTTCGGATTACACTATTATCGGAAACACTGAGAATTTCTATAAATAATTTTAATCACATAAAAGAAAGATAACATTTAGATAATAACTGTATGATGTACACTCTTACAGCCGAGTGACACAATTCCCCAGCGAAATTGCAAGTCACTGCTGATCATATTGGGGGGGGGGGGGGTAAAAATGATTCCTATACTTGTTAATAAATAAAGGTTAAGCACACAATAACGCAACAGAGCCATGGTTGTGCCATGGATATACTATGGTTATACCATGGATGTAAATGGTTGAACCATGAATGTACAATGGTAATACCATGGCTGTGCGATGGTTATACCATGGATGTACCATGGTTGTGCCATGCATGTATTATGGTTATACCATGGTTGTACCATGGTTGTAAGGTAATACCATAAATGCACCATGGTTATACCATGGTTGTACTATGGTTATACCATGAATGTACCATGGTTATACCATGGCTGTACCATAGATGTACATGTATCATGGTTGTATCATGGTTTTACCATGGATGTACCAAGATTATACAATGGATGTCATGGCTATAGCATGGATGTACCATGGTTATAGCATGGATGTACCATGGTTTTACCATTGACGAACCATCGTTACCACCAAAAGAAACATGGTTGCCATGGTATAACCATGCTACTTTTTCATAATGGCCAAGATGAATACTTATAAATGTGTTGTTGTTAATAACCTGTACTTTGTCATTAATGTGGAATGTTTTCAAGCAATGCCAAAATTTTTAGGTTTGCCATGGTGGATAAAACTATTCACTCAACCTGTCAACCAATTCATTGATCAATCATCCAATCAGCAACTTCCCAATTCTCATTTCCTACACAGCCAAATCTAATCAAATACCAGTTCAAGTGGTCAAATCGCATCAAGCCGACCACCTCTATGATGTACGGGGTCAGCCCCGAGTTTGAAATTGCACTCTTCTCGACGTGCTTCCTAAAGTCTCCAAACTCACTCTGCAAGCTGAAGATAAATGGACAGACTGCAAATGTGAAGACGTATGACTACAAGGGAGCTCAAGTATTTGGATCGGCGTACTTTGCAGCTTAGATGTGATCTCATCGATTTATTAAGGCCCACCTACTTACGTATTGACCAAATCACAACGCCACTAAAAGTCTGACAAAAGTCTGACACGTTAAAAATCCCATTAGAAAAGTAAACAACCGCTGCCATTGTTCTGACACACAACAGCACACACAACTGTACTAACTTTTTTTTTGGTTTTTAATTTTTCGTATTTGCGGTAGTACAAATCCCACAGCAGTGGTCCTTGTACAGTCGTGTGAAAGTGGCTTAACAGTGTTCCTGTTCTTTGGACTCGAGGCACTGCTAAAAAGTCCACGAAACTAAATCCATACCGTTCACAAAAACCACGTACGTGTGTGTATCCGATTCGTGTGTGTTCGCAACCGAACCGCCGCTGCGACCATGGCAAGAAAATCACACCATGTACTGTTGCTAGGCAGTTGCCAAGGTAGACTTGATGGATCAGTCTATTTTGGGTATGGACGCTTTCAAAACGTATCTAACATGTCATATTCAGGGAAAGTTTTAATTCGTTTCAGTTACTTAAATTTATTGTTATAATAATAATTATCATATCTTTCTGGTAATGAAACCAGAACCCTCAAAAGTAAGTCCCTTGCACTGTGACCAGTAGGCCTGAAGATACATGTGAAGAGAAGCTTGTTGAGATGCTCAGTTTTAAGACAAGGGAGCTGTACATTTGTGTGAGCGGTGCATTCTTTTCAGTTTACAGGCTGTGGCCATACATTTTGCTTCAGTCATCCAACTCGAACGTTACAACCTCACTCAATTTATCAGCCAGGGGGAAACACTGGCTTCAACCATGCGCAAATTGAGTCCAACCTTTTTTCTCTCAACTCCTTTCGCAACAGAATCCTTTACACTCACTCGTTGCCTCGTAGTGTCCACAGAAATGTCCTAAACACATTGTCAGTATGCCATCATGGACGTTGTGTCACCGACGGGGAAGTAGCTGTGCCCATTCTCATATCAATTTCGGGTTGAAAACTAAGCTCTTCACATCTTTGGAAAACGACAGCTATTTGACTGGTCTTTTGGAGTTGTATACCGTTATACCGTTTGTGCCGACAGACGCCCTACAATATTTCTGCAGCAGGGCTCCCTCTGACAATTTCTCGGTTACCAAATCCCTGTAGAGACAAATAAAAAAAGCCCACAAAAATAATTAATATGAAGAGTAGGTACAACACTGGTCGAAGTAAATTGGAAATTTATTTGATTAAATATTAAATAAATACTTCATCTACCTAGAAGCGGTTGAGATGGCTCAAAAGGGTATGAATAAATATAAGCAAATGAAAACAAAGGAAACTGCTTCTGTTACACAAATTGTATGTGTTTGCTCTGTTGTCATTTAGCCTTTACTTTAAGAAAGACCATAATGTTAAAGCTGGTTTATAGTTGGTCACAAGATGATAATCGCCGGACACAGTAATTGCTGGACGATGTGCCTTTTCATTGCAGTCCATGGTCACTAATGGTCACATGCAGCATCTGTGGCACGCTCATCATTTTGGAAGTCAATGGGACACTTATGAGGACACTAGGTGGCAGCAGACCTACCAGGTGAATCCATTGTTCTAAAAAATGTGAGCATGCTCACAACTACGCAAACAATGGTCACCCATTGGACCAATTCAACCGACGCCATCACAATAATCTTGATTGCGCTATTTTAGAAGTCAATCTGTTTTATGCTAAAAACTTTTAATTTTTGTCACCTCGGCCAACTCCATGTTAAAGTAAAACTAAAATGTTTTTTTCCCCCTAGAAGTATGAAACGACTCCCACTCTATAAAACATGTCTTACCCAATATACGGATGAATTTCCTCCTGTGTCCATCTTTCTCTTGTCTTAAACAGGAAGTTGAACCTGTTTATGGTGCATGAAAAAAAAATATACAAATTTGAGTTTTGGCAGAAAGTGCCTGGTTCTAAGCATTCACACTTACCACTTTAGGCCTTGCTAAGCTTTCTTTAAGTAGCCCATCTGGCTAGTAAAACAAACCTTTTACTTGCCTACAGCAAGTTTTAGTTGCCCAGATTCTAAATAAGTATTGTCATAACGTTAACTCCTACATGTAATAATGTATCGCAACTGAAAGTTAAACTCCCACAAACAAAAGAAAACTAAAACCCTTCGGTATTTTTCAAATAGAAAAAAAAGGGGAAAAAAGAAAGAAATATTGAACATTTGACACAGGTAGATTCAAGGAAAGTTAAGAAGTGGTTTTTACTAACCCACAGCAATGTTTTCTACACAATGTAAGCCTGGCTAATGTTAAGGGTAAATTAAGGGGTAAGCACTATTATTGTTATGAATATTATTATTATTACTTATTCGGCAAAAATTAAAACAATCAAAATAATGGAAGGAGTGAACATACAAGCATTTCTACAATAAAGTCTTACGAAAGATAAAGAAAGTAAACAGGGAATAAGTAAAGAGGATTAAAAATGACACAAATTATTCAAGATAAGACAGTGAGACAGAAACAATTTGGATACAGAACACAAGATAATCCGTTCTAAGATGGCCAAGATTAATACAAGTGGATAGTCACAATTGCTCGAAAGCATATTAATCCATCCTTAAATGGAACACAACCATTGACTATATGTGACAGTAACATGGCAATAAAAATGAAATCTGAGTAAAAAGGATGTCAAAATGAATCTGATAAAACAAATTTATGACATAAAATAGACTTTAAAAAGTTAACAAGCAATCAATCAATAAATAAATTAACTAAACAATAAATTAACTAACCAACCAACGGATAAATCAACCAATCAAGTAAGTAAATGATCAATCAGTCAACCAATGGTGTGAGATACAACCTTGTTGCATTGGTGAGGCTGGCCTGATCACCGAGGCAATTGGCTCCATGCCCCTCGCAGAAAGTAAAACTTCAAATTTCCCTCACAGAGGTGACCTTAATTAAGGAAAGACTACGTTGCCTTTACAAGAACAAAGTATCAGAGCCTGGTGAGGCCTAGTAAAGATGTCTAATCTGTCTTTCTTACCTGTCTGCCTCATGCTCTGGTACCAACGAGAGTGGGAAATGAAAGATAACCTCTGGCTTGCTGGACTTGTCGATCAAGGCAACCCCCTAGTAATGAAAACATTAAAAATGTCTTTTGGATTGTTAGATATACAGTATCAAAGAAGCCTTTGGATGCTATTTTCAGACTGATGACAAGCTGGACCAAATTTCATGGCTCTGCTTATCGCTCAAGTCTGCGCATATGCTCACCATTCTCCACTGACAGGGTTAGTGCCAATTTTGATGATGACTGAGCTGGCTAGGTGAAACGTTGAGACCAATATTACATCAATTCACGACAGTAAAGAAAATACAAGAAGTCCCCCTGATCAATTAAGCCAAAACAGAAGTCGGAAACAGTAGATATACAGCAAGGCAAATTCTTTTCACAGCTACATAGTCTCACAAATTTTCCTAATCTACTTTGCGGCAGCAGACAAATAGGTGGACAGTTATTCCAAGAACATTACTATCACAAGGTGTTACCTCAAACCGAATATGCATTGTTATTATGGTTAATAATATATAAAACAATTTTATTGTGCTTATCAATGAGTTGAAAGTTCTTTGAGATGTTGAGGAGCTATACAAAGTTTTTGTATTATTATCAATATTATTCCAGAACACAATCTCACCTGTAACTGATGCATCCCGGTTGTCATTCCTTCTGGTACGCTCTGTTGCCATGACAACAAAAATTCAGCCAAATTGAACTTTAAAATAAAAAACAAAACAAAAATGCACACAGATATGACAGATGTCACAAAATTCAGATTAAAGACAATTTTTTAATACCAAAGAGGCTGTGTCATAATTATAGCAGTAAATGGAATATGATGGACAGATGTCACAAAATTCAGATTAGAGACAATTTTTTAATACCAAAGAGGCTGTGTCATAATTATAGCAGTAAATGGAATAACCTAATTACTTCGCGCACATGATCACATCACAGTTTTACAGCACCCTTTGTGATTGGACCTTATACGCCCGTGTGCAGTATGTGGGTGAGAGTTCATCTTCCCATGCACAGCCACACGCTTGCTAT
The DNA here is from genome assembly GCA_911728455.2 of Marthasterias glacialis. Lineage (NCBI taxonomy): Eukaryota > Metazoa > Echinodermata > Asteroidea > Forcipulatida > Asteriidae > Marthasterias > Marthasterias glacialis. Next base: position 9,635,719 of record OU452234.1, on the reverse strand, counting down.
AAGTGGGATGAGACAGCCCCTTTAAGATGAGGATATGTTTGTGAGTTAGCAGTGTTTTCCCTGCCCATTAAAACAAGAGGCAGTCCACCTTGCTACTTTCAGTTCAGTGACCCCCTAGCTGTTTTTTTTTTTTATTATTATTATTACCAATATCACCACCTTGCTGTGAAGATTTGTCAAAGAGGAAATACAAACAAACAAAAAAGTCAGGGCATTTTTTAGCTTTTCCCCTTGCCTTCACATATCATGAACTCACAACTTGGATGTGTACATTCATTGTGTATTTGTGTGAGCAATGCATGCTTGTCAGTTTGCAGACTGCATAAATTTGACTTCAATTACATGTTTGAATTTTTACCACCTCGCTCAGTTCATTAGCCAAGAGCAACACTTTCAGTTTGTCTTATGGGTTCATCTTGCAATTAATCTCTGTTGAAAAAGGGCGTGGCCCTTGAAAGACCTTGACCTAATTTCATCGAGCTGCTACAGCACGAAAAACAGCTCAGCACAAAACAATTGTGCTATTTAGCAGAGAAAAAAGGTTACCAGCCAAAAAAACATGACATATGCTTGCAACTGGTTTCCTGCATATTTCTGCTTAGCAGAAAAAACTATGAAGCACTTTTGTCTACCTATTAAACAGCTCTTTTGGGCCCAGGCTGGTTTATTCTCAGTGTTTTGACTACTCTAGTTGTTGTCTTGGGATATGTTCCTTGATACCTACAGTGGTCAATAGACCTTATGCACATGACGTCATTTGAGTAGGGCGCCCTCGTTTAGAGGTCAAAATGAGGTTGTTCATTGGCCAATCCTGTGCGCCGCGCGTACAAATCTCTGCGTTTTCCATTGTTACATCATCGATTTACCTCTAAGATGGCAGCGTGATGACGTCACTGCATAAGGTCTATTTAAATTAAAAAGATGCGTGCCATAATACCTTGACCATTATGCCATGTCAAAATGTGGCATTAATAAATGAACTCAAAATACATATATATTTGTTGTAACACCCTTTTCTCAAATTGACTTCATTTAAAATAATACTCTCAAGCCTGGCTCAAGGTGCATTACATGCAACATCACTGGTGGAATGAGAGATCTTTAAGAAATGCTTATGCAATGACAAACAGTACATGCCTGTACGGTAGCAATGAAAATGTTTCCGTAGGCGTTCCTGGAGAGCATTATTTTAAATGAAATAATTAATTTAAAGATGCATGATCCCTGCTCCTTCGATTTGTGCTCGAAAATGAATTGATGCCGGCAAACTATAAACATTTGGTTTTTGAAATGATTATCCTGGCCGACCACCGACGTGAAAATGTGTACGATAGCCATCTCAGTAGCTGGTACCCAGAAGTCAGCTATAATTATTACAAAGTCATTTCAACAAGCATTTTGTCTGAGTCGCAAGGCACCGGGCTGAAATTGAGAAAGAAGCGCACCGAGTTTATTTGTGCTCCACACACAAGTTTCTTAATTAATTACTCTAACATTATTTGTTGATGGATTTTTTGATTCAATATCTCATTTGAAAGTAAATAACTTTGGTTATCCTACAAAAATAGCAATTCAACATCTGGATTCAATTTTCAAGGTGAAATCGACTTGAGCACGGATCATACCTTTAAATGTATATAAAGGTACTAACAATTGCAACATGTATAATTTCAGCTGATTCATTATTTATCAATGACAATTTTTTTACATGGCATTTGGACAAGGTGGTACGGCACATATCCTTTTATGCAAGACTAGACAATGAAGACCGAGGCTAGTTATTCCTTTGAACACTTTTTTCCAACCTTTTCAGCTGGTCTCAGAAGCATCTCTGCAAAAAGCTGGCAAACTGTGTCCTCATTCAGACAGTAAAATACCTCATCGTCTGATAACAAACAAAAGATAAAACAGCACTCTCCGTTAATCGTGTTAATAGTGGTGCGCTGGCCAAATGCTAGTTAAAACACCTAAGGACCAGTTAAAATTCTCACCGAGTGGTCATGTTGGCTAGTTCAGTGTCGGAAAGCATTCCAATTGCATTTGAAATATGGACTAGTGAAACAACAAGCTAACTAGTCCTGCTGGCTAGTTACTGAAAAAGATAAGGTAAACCCTGTTACTGATTGGTGAAATACAGAATTGGAACGCCACTAAGACCTTGTGGTTTCTACAGACTTAAACACTTCGTAAAAAGAGAAATAAGTTGAAAAATGGAAAGTACAAATGGAATGAGGTTTCCTTTTCACAGTTCACATTTCAAACCAGGAAAAAAGACCTTACAAATCATACCAGTTCACAACAAATCACAATGGTAAATTACTTTTACAAAACATTTGCTTTGAAATCATCTCAAAGTTAAATCAAAACAAAATTCAGCATCACAAAAATATTATTAAAAACAATGTTTTTACAAAATTACAATGCTGCTAGTGGGCTTCCCAAACAAACAATACATAAACACAAGCAAATGTGAATTGATTTACATAACACAGCACCACTATCATAAAATCAGTCAGAAGAATCAAAGACATAAATAAGTTGAGATGCTCAAAAATTCAAATGGTATAATCATATAAGTAGTGGCATAAATAAAGAGTAGTTCAATCAAATTCATAAAGTTAGTCAATGAGAAGGTGGGTGGAGTGGGTGGAGGGAAAGTGGGTGTAGGGAAGTACATATGGAGGACTAGGGGTTTGGAATTTACACTGGACTGCAGGCCAGAGGCCAGTAATTTCATCCTCAGGCCAGTAAACTGATGACTGGACAAGTCCGGTGGTCTTGTTATTTTCAATTAAACAATAATACCTCACTGTGTAATATCTTGTGCAAAAACAAATTACGTTTAATTGTTGACTTGATAAATATCTTTTGGTAAGACAAAGGAGATCGACCTTCTCCAAGTGCTTAATCAAACAAAACAAATATTACATGTTAAACTGTGCAGAAGGTTTAATAAATTATGGTCGGCCGTAAAATGTTTAAGCCACGAGCCCTATGGTCATGTGACTTTCCCCCCACATTCGAGCGCTAAGAACAGATATGGAATGCATTACATTGCAATTTAATCCAGGAATAATCCTGTAAAATACTAAAAGACAACATTCAACTTAAAAAAAAAAGAAGTTCTCCAGCAAATTCTGCTCTTCTTCAGTCTAAAACTAAACTTACCTTCATCTTCCTCCTGTTTCTCAAGCCTGTCTGCAAAGCAATCCAAGCAGTGCTTTAAAATATATCTGAAATTTTACATAAAAGTTTGTTTAGAAATTTGTTCGATCAGTGTGCAACAGATTTATATTTTTTCCATTGAATGTCTTTAATTTAATGTCAAATAATATTTTTTTCTAACCAAAGCAAAATTCAAAATTGTGTGATTTTTGAAAAAAGGGATTGGGTTGGAAAGCACGGCACTTCCTGCTAAAACTCAAATCTGCGTGTAATTTCTCATTAAAAAGATGAGAGAAAGAGCTTTCAAAAACATCCAAAAAGGTGTTTCTCAATTTATAGAAAGTTTAAGATATCACATCAAACTAACATCAATGATGATTCATTTGTCTTCATCTTTAATGCCATTTCACGATTTCTGAGAAGTGCCTGATGACATTGGGCATTAATGATTGTAAATTTCAGCGGAGGTCAACATGTCTTCTAAGCTTCTTGAGTATAAGACTAAGTTAAGAACAACTAGTAATTGTTATTTTGTAACCTGTCTGGCAAATGCTTTTACAACTAGCAATAGACCAATCCATTAACCCTATCAGGACCAGGGGGGGGGGGGCACAATGTGCCCCTCCTACCAATTTTTTCCCCGTAACTTTTTAACGCTTACTCCGATCACCGCAAAATTTTCTGACTTTTCCTAAAATATATCTAGGATCATATTGGCAAAAAATAATTGATACCGGGGGTTAGCTGTTGCCATGGCAACCATTTGTTTGACCTTGGGTCACACGATTTTACTGATTTTTAGTGATTTTTAAAACTTTTTGGACATAATTTCCACTTATTTAATGGGTTTTTGCCAGAAAAGTGATAGTGGTGAGTCACGTGATAGTCTGAAATGGTTTTGGGAATTCAAAATGGCCGCCATTTTGGGCGGCCATCTTGGATTTTGTGTTTTCAGCCTGTAATTAGGGGGTCAAATTATATCAAGTTTTTTAACAATGGAACATTTTCAACCTGCTAATTTATTACTTTTCAGACCCAAAAAATGTTCAGATTTGTCAGTCAAGCCTTATTATTTCTCCCTCGGCCCTTGGCGGCGGCCATTTTGATTGTTAAGTGAAAAAACACAAAAAACATTTTTTTCCCGAAAATGGGATAAATTAATGAATTAATATGCCCCCTAAAGATAACTCCAGTGACTAAATTAGGTTCAAATTATATTTATCTTGTTAAAATGTACAAGTTTGCCAAGTTTCAAAACATTCAGACAAAACATACACAAGTTATGGCAAAAACACGATTTTTGACCAAAAATGGGCAAAAAACAGTCAAAAACGCCCTCTAGTGATGTTTTTTTGAAATTTTGTGACGTCATTATGTAGAACTCGGTGAAATGAACATTTGTGGCAAGTTTCATCAAAATCGGTCGAACACTTTGGAAAATACGGAGTGGGGGCACTATGTGCCCCTCCCCGGTCCCCGTACAACCAAAAAAAGCCCGGTCCTGATAGGGTTAAGCCCCACCCTTGCTGTATTGACCAAACAGCGCCGTAACTAGGGTAAAATGTTAGGAGGGCACAAGGGGGGGGGGCACTTTAGGCCAATTAAAACTGTAGTTTCCGTTTGTATTTTTTCTAAACAAGCCCCTTCTCAGTGCTCTTCTGACGTGTTGAGGTAAAGCAAAGTACATTCTGCGTGTAAATAATTTAACAAAAAATTGTTTTAAAAACATTGAAATTACAACAGAAAAGCTCATAAAATGTACCGTTTTATTCTGGTAAATTTTAATCTCAAAAGTCCAGATTTCAAATGGAGGTGGGCAGGGACATCAGTTTGGGGGCACAAGCCCCACCCCCCTCAGTTATCACAGACGTGATTGCACAACCAAATGTCTGACAAAGATCCGACAAACATGGCGCGTGTATAGAGTGAGCAGGGCTTAATGGATCGGTCTATTGTAACTAGTCTGGCGGATCGGTCTATTGTAACTAGTCTGACGGATCGGTCTATTGTAACTAGTCTGGCCAATGCTTTTACACCCTTGACACTTACCTTGGCTCAAGGTTCTCCAGCGTATCTAATGTCTCTCTCAGGGGAATTTTATGAAATGTCCACGAGTTTTCCTCAATGAGCGACAAAATATGACTCAGTACTTGGCACTCATAGTCGAAGTGAAGCATTCTCCAAAATCCTAGAGACAAAGAAAAATAGTTGAACAGATACTCTGTAACATTTTGATCATTAGGAATATTTTGAGAGTAATTCTCAGCCAGGCAGCTGACAAGACATGCTCCATTAAGTCTCGATACAGCTTTCATCCCATCCGAAGTATACAGCAATTACGGTTTCTTGCTCAAGGACATAAGTGTCATAGCCGGGACTCGAAATCCACACTCTAACAACACCTGAACATTAGTCCAGAGCAATATATTCCTCGATCATGACAAGTATCTAGCTCAAGGATACTAACTGCAATGGCCAGTACCTGAATGACAACACCACAACTTGAGTCCGGTGTACTAGTGTTATGTTATGGGATCGACTAGAGGAAATAACTAACACTCAGAAGTTTATGGATACACAATGTACACACAGTACTTTATTGGAACAATCAGATTTGAATGTCTTGCATCGAACTCCTTCTAGAGACTACTCCATAGTGCTCCTTGGATCAATTCCTTAACATAACTTATTCTGTACTTGAACAACAGTATTAATAGGAAATCTTCAAGGGCAAAAACAATGGTTAGTTTGTCTTGACCACCCTAACATGAGTGAGTCAAGCTTTCTGTGAATTCAGGATCTGACCATCATGGCAATGAGTCAGTCCTTCTTGGAATTGGGATGTCCATTACATTAATACACTACACTGCTCGACCACAACAAGCGTCTACATCAAGAATACAACTGCCATAACCAGGACCTGAACCAGCACTTCGATAACACTTGAGTCCGGTGCACTAGACCAATCTACCATGACATTGCAATAATGGTTGACATCAACTCCTCATAACATTTTTAAAAGGGCTGTTGCCACATAGTGGCAGCCATGGGGCATCTGGGTGTATTCTTTCAAAAATTCTGGCTTAAATCATGTGTCTCTGTGATAGCAAAGTCACATGTCAAACCTACATGTGTAAACCTTCTTGTATTGGGTCTAGTGTGTTGTGTAACACACGTAAAAGAGCCCGGTTACACTTATCATTAAGAGAATGGTTTTGCCCTTGTGGTTCTGGCCTGATTGGCTGCAGAGAGTGCCGAATTACCTTGTAACTCACCCCATCTGTCTTAAACATTTCTGTGCCTCACAACAGCTATTTAGATAGATGACGCATACTAAAATTGCTATATCATTATTATCATCATTATAAGAGAAAAGCAGGATCATTTTACGTACCGTTGATGTGACAAGCTCGGAGCTTCCTCAATTCTTCTCTGGTTTCTGTTTCGCTTGCTTGCACCACATCCAAGATGTGATCTAAGGTGTACCTCTTCCCCTCAGCATCGTCCTCATACATCTCCCCGTTGTATGGACACTCCTCAAGAAGCTGGCGCAGTTTACGAAGCCTTGGGAGCATCTTCTTGACCTCATAGTAGGACTTGGCTACACCTGTCACCTGGAGAAAGTGATACAAACTTCTTTGATAAAGATACACTTCTGGAACGATGTCTGCGAAGTCAAGGGGTGAGACTCGTTCCTGTCAAAAAAGTCTAAACTAGGATACCAATTTCAGGCAGTATGTTGAAATGTAACCCCTGAAGTTTCTATAGACGTAACATTGATATCTCACATATCTGTTGATGATTTGTCTCTTTCCGTCTTCAAAACTTTCCGGTGTGGTGCAGTCAGGCAGGATAAGCAGAGTATTTGATGTTTCTGCATCCTTAATGTCATATGTCTTGTCTTCTAGACACAAGACAGCACTGTCAGACTTCTCTCCGCGAATGACGATACTGTAAGAAACAAACAAAGGACACAAGATGCAGAAGGTGAATTAGGAAAAGTAACTGGAAAAAAGCGCCTAGGTGGGGAAGGTAGAAAGAGTTTACCAGTGTAATCCATTAACACAGGGGACAGATATAACGATGTGTCGAAACACAAGAAGACAAAATAAAAAAATAACTAACTAGTGATTGAAGACTAGATATCATCTGTTATGAAAGACAAAAAAAGAAAGCAAAACAGAGTCTTTCAAAAATTGTCACAACAAAACAAAAATGGTAAAATGTCTCGCTCAAGAACGTAAGTGCCTACGACCGGTATTATGTAAACAAACAATGGAACTCAAATCAAGGGAGAGAAGCGAGAATCATTGCTGACAAAAAGATTTGAAACTAGGATCCAAATTTTAGGAGGTATGAGGAAAATACTGCATTTTAAAAGGGGAACTGTCATGATCACAGCAGGCCTGTGGCTGATGGACTTATGAACTCTAACCCACTTAATACTGCACACTGGCCGTCACATCACAATACAGGCCTAATAATGACGGCGCCCTTTGTGATGTGCTGGCCAGCATACACATGAGTGCAGTAACTGGGTTAGAGTCCATAAATCCATGCACAGCCACAGGCCTGCTAGATCATGATGACAGGGATTATTTTCTTAAAATTGCCTGATTCATCTCTCTTGGAGAGTACCGCTGGCAAAAAAGAAACCTTGACTTGACAAGGCCAAGAGAACAAAGATTTTCTTTAAAGCACCAGGATTCTTGTTTTCTCTATCGAGAAGAATGTCAAATACATGAACTGTGAATTGCAAAACCTTGGCTGTGAGCTCACGACCGGGATTGGTCCTACATCCAGAACCAAAGCTAGATCCCTAGTTCACTTGGACTAGCCTCCATTGAGCCAAAATATAATGAATAACCAATGGTGGAAGTCCCTTGATGTCTCGTAATCCTCTTCTTGGAACAAAAGGAGAAAAGTCTGGAATCGGGGATTACGCAATTATCTCTGCATAATTGGCAAAAAATCGGTGAAACATTCAAGACCATCTGTCCTCTCTGTGTGGGTGAATTGAAGCGCTGCAGAGTGAGTGTATGTGTATGCACGCTCAGAAACAAAATGTCCAAGTGCCCTTTGTTCCAGTATTCCGATTTTACACAACGTGTTTAAATGTTGCCATTTGCTGGCTCGGACAATTTTTGCCTGTACACTTCATAGGCCAACAGATCATCCGGGGTCATGTGGCTAAAGACCATACATTCCACCCATAACTTACCTCTTTCCTTCTTCTAGAGATTTGAGGATGGAGTTTTCTACTTCCATGAGCACCATGTCAGCCGCATTGAGATCGGACCCGAAATGTAGACATTGACATGTTGGTGACAAGTCGGACAAGTCAAGTTTGGCTAGCTCTGCTATGGTATGAACCTGTTCAAGAGTTCTGCTGTAGCAAAAGATACACACTGTTTGGTCACTGACAAAATGTCAAAGGGTCAAATTGCAAAGAATAGCCTAACAAACACAACATAACATAACAATCGAAATACCTTTCTATCATGTTATTACCCCTGTTCACCAGGCCCTAAGCATTCCTGAAACCATCTCAACAGCAGCATAACCAGCCACCCTCCCCCCCCCCCCCCCCCCCGCCGTTGCCCATGCTCAAAAACCTTGCACCTCCCCACTTACCCCGTAAATGAGATTTTTTTAAATGCACAAATGATGAATGGTTCCATGCATCAAAAATGCCACCCAAATTATGTCCCCAGCTTGCCCCTCCCCCCCCCCTCACCACCACACCAATGAAAATGTATGTTACATCTCAGCTCAGCTCCTTGTGAGTGTGCAACACCATCGGCCAAATGGGCACACAGGCTCAACACCCCCTCTACCATCAAAGGTACTCATTTAATTTTGGGTAATATGAAAAAATCAAGTGACTTGCTCAAGGGCACAAGTATTCCACCACTTTATTAAAATGTTCGGCCACGACATGCTAATAAATCGTAATAAGTAAGTGATTGCAAACAAAAGCAAAGCAAAATTCAATTCAACTGATAACTAATAACTTTGAATCAAAAATGTTTACTCCGGATCCTTTTAGGCCTACTAGTTCTCTAGTTTTAACCTCTAATCTAGTGAGAAGAGTTAGGCTCCACTTACTACTATTACTACTATGAGGTTGTAACCCCATAGTTCTACTTCTACTGGAGTAGGCTGTAGTCATGCTAAGCCCCTTTGCACTAGTCTATTCCCCTGGGGCATCCCCAGGGAATAACGGCCGGGTGGTCCTTTCACACTTGGATCCCTATACCCCTGGTCTGCCCAGCAGATGGGCCAACCCCTGGGAATAGCCACTCCGGAGTAGTAGGTGTAAACGGTCAATCCCTGGGGAAAAAAGACCGATTGCGCAACCCGCGTCACGTGACCTATTGTGAGTATAAAATGTAAACACACACTACGTCCTCCATAGGAAAGTGCGGTACAGTACACGATGGTTGTTGCATTTGCTTTATTCAATCAAGGCTTTTCTTTCTTGAAATCTGTGAAAAATATTTCAGAGTTTGTATCAGAGACCCTCGAGTGGCTGAATAAAGCCAGTTAGGACAGTTCCAGCAAGTCTTGGAAATTGTAAGTAAAGTAACGTGCACAATGTGTACTAGTGCAAATCAAACACTTTTCAACACAAAAATGTCAAAGTTTTGAAGATGAAATCATCCAAAGAAATTGCTTTCCAAAACTATGTGAATCCATTGCCTATTTGAAATTTCGCAAGGCTAGGTATAAAAGCTCACTTTCCCCAGCGTTCTTCACCCTTTTTTACAGTGATTTAGGCCTACATTACAAACAAAATAACAGACGGGTGGCTACATACATTTATAATTAGTCGTTTGTAGTGCAAAACTCAAAATAAACCTCTTTTTGAGTAGAATACTGGTAGTTTATGAAACAGTAATGTGATTAATATCAGTGTCACAACATACAACTTTAATAAAAATGGCTTAGTAACTGTGTTTACCAAAAGCAGACTTTTGGTGTGACTCTGTCGGTCACAGCATGGAGGTAGAAATTAATGGTCACAGCATGCATTTGCACGCAGTTTGCTACCCACCAGCTCAGATTACTGGCCCACATTAGGCCATGATGAGAGACAACTGCAGAGTGGTGGATACAGAAATTAAACTAAACCGCATCGAAAACCTACAGAGATTCCCCACAAGCTCAAACAAGATTGACAGCAACTGAGCAAGGTTTGTTTATGCCTTAAAATATCTTAGTTATAACCAATCTATGGTCGTAATACTATTAAGTATTATTAAAACAGACAGCACAATAATGCTTACCTCTTTCCCGCCATGTTTTTTGTTATTGTTTCGATAGAGGGCGCTACAACACGTGCTTTTTCGATCGCCAGTGCATGCAGTCAGTCTAAAAATGTGCTTGTACGATCGTGAGCACACGCGAATCGAGCGGCTGTTGAGATCTCGTGTGCACACAACCGACCGTCATCAAAACAACACTAAAACGCCCACTAAAACACCATCGGTGAATGTACTTCAGGACAGTAGATCATGCCAGCAGCAAGGTTTGTGCTTTTATTGCCTTCAGTTGACCATCGGATCTGAAAATGTGATCCTCAAAACGGCTTCAGTGTGTATCCAGTCGGATCGAATATTGATTCATGCTGCACTATCTGTCCATGGCGTTTGAGTCTGTTCATCATCATCGGATCTAACGTTTGTTGTAAATTGTAAATTGTTACCTTGCTCTATGGTTTGCACCGTGCACTGTGTAGTGTTGTATACTTTGTGACATCATGTTTTGTTATGGGATGCTAGCTGGCGATCTCAACAAGAATGTAAGTTGTGTTTAAGTTTTGCATGGTCATTTAATTTATCAGCGATTGACCTACTGTTGTCATTGGCTATGCAATGTAATGTGTGTTGCGTTTATTCATGATTTAATTGATTAAATATAATAATACAACTCAATAAGAGGGCAAGGCCAAGGGCATGCCATCCATCTGTCCGTTGGCATTGTTAATGCTAGTCGTAGTCATATCTAGTCCGAGTTACTGGACCCTACAACGCTTTTTTCAACATTTTGACATGATCTTGAGCTACATACGCCAGATCATGTCCAAATGTTTAAAAAGTCATTGTTGGGTCCAGTAACTCAGACTAGTCGTAGTCCGAGTTACCTGGACCCAGCAACGCCTTTTTTTTCACATTTGGACATGATCTGGCTACATTATACGCTGTTGGGTCTTGTAGTAGTAACTTGGACTGCATTGCTAGCCACTTACTCAAGTTACTGCATCATTGATTCACAATGAAAATGGCAGCTTGCGAATCAAGTTTGCTTAACTTCAGTTAAAAGTAATATTGAAGTAGAAATAATTTAGAGGAAAATGCAGTAAAACTACTGAGTTGTCAATAGCAAACTACAGTTCAATCAAGGAAAAAAATCAATGTGGGCCTACAAGTACAGCTTTTATGATAACCATACAAAAGCTTATTCAATCCTTGGTGATTTCTCCCCATGTCAAACATCCAAATGACAAGGAATAAATACTAAAAGGATCACTAAAATTGTAACATCTGAGAGTCTTTCCATCTCCTAAATCACTGATTCAACACAATGTAACATTACAATACATATGCAGGCCTGATTTCTTCGCTCTTGAAAGGGCAACATGGGCACACCAACACATTTTCTTCTTGATAAAGGGCACCTCTATGAGGAAATTGTAAATTTGTACTGGAGCATTTCAAGGGCGCCAAGGCAATGACCAAGGGTAACGGAGGCACTTACATTGTACCTCTGTTGCTTCCATGAAGTAGCAGGCCAGCATTTGGATTTTGATGAGTTGTGGTTTTAATGAACCAAACAGAAGATGACAGTGCAGCAAGTTCACTGTCACCAAATGCATGATGTATTAATTATGCCCATCAGCTGCCACTATGATAGGATGACTCAGTTACCAAAGCATCACACTAACAGCTAGTCAGTAAAATATCTGCCAGTTTTTTTGCTGATTATAGGCTATTTATAAAACTTCTTCATCCGATTGTGAACCATACGTAAGGATTTGGATTTGTCATTATGGCTGCTCAGTGGTGTTGTGAGTGTCAGTTGCCCTTTCCTTTTTTTTTTTTCAGACCTTGAACAATAGGCAGACATGCATTATAGAGAGGTTTCACGTGACGTCACCCGAGACCTTTTTCTAATGCTACGTGCTCAAATAGGCGCTGGAAATCATTTAGCAAACGACGCGCCATCCTTTGGGTTTGGACATGGCTGTACCCAACATGGCTGCGTAACGAACTTTTCCCGGGGTCGTGCAACCTCTCTATACCCATTCATAATACAGGCATAAATCATGAAAGTGCTTACCGGTAACACATCTCTACTGTGAAGTGTAAAGACATGTTTAGTTTAAATACAGAGTTGTAGCGACAGAGAGATGGGGGAAGGGGGTGGAAGAGGTGTGACATCTTCACTCCTCCCCCGTCTAATAATTTTTCTCAGCTGGCATTTTGCGCCCCAGTTGGTAATTGAAGCAAAAAATCAAATAGGATAAGGGGCATACAGACTAAAAGTCAGTCATTTTGCCAGACCAAAAATCACTGTTGTTTCTTGCTTTGACATTATTGAACATGTAGGAGTACATGTACATTTAGTGGGGTTGCATGCTGGGTGCTCAAGTACTTTATGAACTGCGGAGACTATTGGTACATGTAGTTGGAGGGTCCGCAAACTGGCTCCATTATGGAGATGAAATTTGAGCCCTGCCACTCGATCAAAATTACATTTTTATTATCCTCTCCAAAACGGTGTCAGCAGAAAACAAATTACTGCAAAGTCAGTGCCGTCGTAGTAATGGCAGCATTAATGATCAATTAGTCTGAGGATCATGAAGAGATTCTGTGTTGGGATAGCTGCATTGTGGTTGGACTCTGTACTGCCATTAGCCATTACCCATTCAAAGCCCAGACGTTTCATCTTTTATGTAGCGTCAAAATTTGACCATAATTCACTCATTATTTCCCTTTTCAGTATTGTCTGTCGTGAGCAGCTGCAACAAGTGAAGTCGTTGTGTCTCGCACAAAAGTCAACTGGTATCTCCAAGAGGGAAAAACTTAAACTCATACAAGCGGTCTGCGGTGAACAAAAAAGACATTCCGATTGTAAACGCCTCTGTAACCATTCGGACAATAGTTCAAGCTGTGTGAAAACTTCTGTTTGGAAGCCCCAACAAAAACAGATGTCTGGAAAAGTTGGAAAACATCTGCTCCGGTTCTGCAAAACCTGGTTATTCACTCCGGCTGTTGGCCTAAAAGAACTTTGATGTTAGAAATACCACCTAAGGAACGTGCGTTGTGAGTCCGAACAATTTTTTTAGCCATCAAAGCAAGATGCTATCCAACAATCACCGTAAATCCACTGGTCAGTTGGGACTTCCGATCGCCAAACCTTTACGGACATCATCGTTGACGTCGATTAGTACAAGAACATTTGGTAAAATCCTTATTATTGGAGAAAAGCTGAGGTAAGGAATAAGTTCAAAACTGACGGAAGGTCGTAAAAAAATTGCTTTTGTCAATCCTATCCCTTTTGTGCTACGACTGTATACTATAATGGGTTAGTGTTGCTGGAAACCTTGTTTGCCAGAAGATGTCATGATAATCATGATAATAGGCCAAGTGGTATCATTTAGCTGATGACCTACACACATAACTGGCCAGAAAATGAGATAACATGCAGTATTGTGTAGAACAGAAGATTGTTTATGTTTACAGACACTGTAGGTGTCTACTTCACTGACATGTATACGTGTAGTAATAGACTCTAGAGCGCGACGAAACGTTTTGGCCAGACGACCGCGATCACACACTTTTCAACACAAGAATTTGAAAGTTTTAAAGCTGAAATCATCCAAAGAAATTGTTCTCCAAAACTGTGTGGTTCCTTTGCCTATTTGAAATTTCACAAGGCTAGGTATATAAATGCTCACTTTTCCAACGTTTTTTACCCTTTTTTTACAGTGATTTGGACCTAACATAACATTACAAACAAATTAGCAGGCGGGTGGCTACATACATCAAGATGTAGTCTTCCAACGCCGGTGGTGTACATGTATGACTGAAAAAAACCTCTTTTTAGTAGAATTCTGTGAAATTATGAAACAGAGATGTGATTTAAATCAATGCCACAACAACCTACTTTAAATAAAGGGGCTGATTAACGAATTCATCACTTAACAAAAGTAAAATTGACTGTTTTTGTACTCACTCTGTGTCATGGCATATCTCTTTACACGTATTATGCCAACAGCTGATATGGCATTATACCCACAGGAGGTCACATGATTGCATGTCAACATTGAATGCGCAATCGGTCTATAATAACAATACTCTGTTCTTTTATAGCACTTTATCTACAGGGGTCTCAAAGCACTTATTTTTTCAATTGGAGTGTGCCAAGGTTTTGATTTACACATGTACTGTGTATGAGACTAATCGCTTTGTTAGGGTTTACAAGGTGATGCGGCACAATCTGCAGCCAACCTAGCAATATTGGCAAGTTTGTATACTATAGGGGGGGGGGGCTACTCTTTTATTTTATCCCAAAATGAACTCAAAGCCAATTTTAATTCAGGAGTGAAAATCTTGATCTTTGTATTCAAAGGATAGAATGGTTGGTTTGTTTAACAGATGAAACAGTAACTGGTCCCCCCTCCCAAGAGTGTTGATTGATTGTAATTGTAACAGCACTGGTACATTTGCACACAGCACATTGCACACAGGGATTATTGCAGCTGAGAGAGCAAGTGAGCATTCAATGGTAAAACCTGGGAATGCACACAGACCTTTTATTTACTGTATGGCAATACATGCCATGTATGCTTCATGAATAATTCATTCGCATTCTTGGAAAGGCTTAAATCCATGGCCCCAGTCATGGTGAGGAATAACTGTTAACAGTTATAAAGTCAGTCCCATCCTAGCACAACCACAGAGGTGGGTACTTAATTGTTGATATGAGATCATTGGAAGTATTTAATCTCTCGCATTGTCCATTGTCCTGAGTTCAGGGTGGACCATGGAGGCTGGACCTTCAGCAGCATAGTGGGCTTTTCCTACCTGGTAAAATGGGCTTAAATCCTTTTGTAAACATTTCATTGGTCGTTGTCTGTGTGTTGTCTGGGTACAGTCTGGTTTGTGCTGGGAATTCTCCATGAAGAAGTGCTACTTGTGTTATTGAATGGATAGGGTTTGAGATGGAGCATGGAGCAATGTTTAAAGTATAGAACATTTGAGTGTACATCATATATGTACTATGGTTGGTGGTTTACCAGTTCTTAAAATACCAAAATAAGAAACTCAGTTCTATGGCCATCCTGATTTCAACAAACAAGGATGTGACACAATTCTTTAATGTGTTTATATGCCTATGTTATTTTGTTTGACTTTTTTCCGGCTTTAGGACTTAATTTGAATTGAATTCAATCAAATCATTGTTGTGGTTGTCTCAATAGACCTCCAAGATTTAATTCAACTGTTTTGTGTTTTTATTTTTCATTCCGTTGATTCTCTTTTCTTTTTATTTCCTCTTGGGAGAACTTCAAAAGCACAATAATGCTAAATGTACTGCAGAAAATTAAATGGTTAAAAAAAATAGCTCCTTTCAAAAAAGTAGGCATAGTTCTTATCCTTCGGCAAATTTACAGTGACACATTTTTCAGGGAATGAAATAATTATTTAAATCTTATTACGTGCAATAACTATAAGTTGCATCATAAACAACACATCTCTCAGACGTGATACTTTACAGAGGCGAAGGAGGCAGTTTCTGCCGTGTGCCTGGGTCATTGCCCATGTGCCCCTTGAAATTTCCCAGTAGAAATTTAAATTGTCCTCATCATAGAGGGAGATGTGCAAGCTGCCTTGCTAACGTTACAGAAACGACCGTGTATCATGGCTGTACTTTAATTATTACTAGTGTGTGCATGACTATGCACTTTCATTGTGTGTTCCAGTGTGTGCTGATTGACTGTATTCACAGTAGCTACTGGTGTTGCCAGATGTTATGGAATAGGCCTAGTGTATTTGAAAGTCGAGTTTTTGCCTACCATATTGAGCGATTGAACTGTGAAATGTAGGTCGGGTCTAGGTTTTTAAAGTAGACATTACAGAATATAATTGTATCCTGAGTTCATTGTCAACCGAGGGAATAGATGTTGAGATGTCATGTAGACCAGTCTTTATAATGCAACATCTGTGATACCAGATATCACAGATTATATGTTAGTCAATTCATTGGCAACCATATTGAGGGAATGCACTCTGAAATGTAGGCCAGTCTTAAGTAACAGCGATACGTCCTTGGCCTCCATTCAAATGAACAGATCCTAGTCCCAAAAGGTCATTTACAGTGCCAGAAGTTTTCAGTACTATAGAGTTTGTCAAATGGCATTATCTATCTGCTGCTGTTACATAGCTGATATGACAACTATCCCTGTAGTGTACTGTACTTTGCTGTAAACACTGCAATAACTGTTTTTATCAGAAGGATGTTGGGGAGTCTAGGCTGCCGACTAGTTGTTTGATAATGCCGTTTCTTAAAAGTTATTACATCATTTTTTTTAGAGGTAAATATCAATCAGTTTCCATAAATGTTTTTTTCAATAAACACACCATCCAACCAATCTTTGAAAAGTGTCATCAAATAAGGTGATCTTGTTTCAATGAAAATGATGGAAGATGATTTCAGGGTTCTCTCCAGAATTTTTTTCAAAACGGGGGGGGGGACCCAAGTTCAGCCGAAGCACACTGAACTGCAATGAGGTCCTCTGAATGTTTTTTACTTGATGTTTATATAGGTCTAGATTTTTTCTTCTGTGCAGTCTGGAGCATTTTAATTGTTTTTTTTCCCAGATTTCCAAAACTCTTTTTCTAAGACTCTAAGACTCTAACAAAGTCCAACACCATGATGGTGTTGACTCAATACCCAAACTATTCCAAGGACTCTGATTATGAGTGCTATGCATGATCTCAAATGATCTTACTGCTTCACTTTGGAACTCCTTACCTGCATCCTGTTTCCCTGCTGTCTATAATTTGTCTCAGTTCAAGCGCAATGTGAATAGGCTTCTGTTATCATAATTTTCTGCGCTTTCTTTTCCATTCTCTTTCTTTTTTAGCCCTCACCTCGAGTGGCCTTTGAGCCTTGTGTTGGGCGACTTCCATAAAAAAAAAAAATAAAAAAAAAAAATAAAAAAAATGTAGAACATAATCACTTTACTAAGTGCATTGCTCAGTTCAACAGAATCACCTAAATCATGCAAAAGGGTTGGGTCATGTTACAAAGTCAGGCATGATACTTTGTGGAGGCAACAGAGGCAATTGCCTCTGTTGCCCCTGGTCACTGCCTTGGTGCCCTTGAAATGTTCCAATTGAAATTTGCAATTTCAATCCTCATAGAGGTGCCCTTTATCAAGAAGAAAATGCCTTGGTGCCCTTGCCCTTCCAAGAACGAAGCAATCAGGCCTGCAAAGTTCTACTACTGTTTTTTTTTGTTTGGGTAGGTTGGATGGGGGACAAGTTGCCCTTTTGTGCTTTAAAACTTTATCTCCTATTTCCCCTGAAGTGTTATTTTCAGTGTCCACATGTTGTTGAATCACAGGAAAAAGGGGAGGGTTTGGGCCTGTGCTGGATGTGTTTGTTAATTTTTTTAAAAGGGCATCTAGGCTGACAGTGAGATAATACCCAAAATAAATTTACAACTGCTGCAAGACAATTCACTCTGCAAAATCATTGCTGCTATATTCTGAGTCACGTACAAAACTCCCGATTCACGATGATGTCTTCAAAAAGGTTTCGCGGATGAAATCCTGTTAGAGCTAATGGAATAATTGCAGACATTTGGGCCATATGAAATGTAATGAGCGTCAAACTTATGCATGAAATGACCCTCAAAAAGTCTAGAGTATTCATTACAAACTCTTTGCATGCAATCGTAAGACTTGTGGTTTTTTCTTCATGGTTCGATGACATCTGTGCGAGATGGAATCAGAAGAAAAAATCCCCCTGTACATTCAGTTTGCAAGCACACCTGTCTCGCCTCTAATTAGGCGAGATCTCATTCTCCTTCCATTTCATTTGTAAATTGCTATCCATTGCCACCTACTTTGAATACATGTAGAAAATTAAAATCAATGAGCGTGGCGGCATAACAGGGAAATATCTGCCACATTATTAGCGTGTCATGGCTGAGTGGTCTACTGCACTGGATTCAAGTCTGGTGGTTAAGTCATCAGTGTGTGGGTTCGAATCCCAGTCATGACACAAGTGTCCTTGTGCCGATATGCTGTGGTTGCAACTCTTCACCCAGGGGGTATAAATGGGTACCTGCGAGGGTAGAGGTTGATATTGTGATTGAAAAAGCCTATGGAGCACCATGGCAACCTAGGGAGCTGAGAAAGATTACAGAAATATTATTAGCCCATGGACCTAGGCACCGAAGAAAAGCGCATTGATACGATATTGTAAAATGAGTTATGTAAGTACTAGTTATTATTATTATTGTTTATTATTATTATTTTTATTATTATTATTGTAAACTTACCAGCACACTAAGTCACTAAGTATTGATAATGATAGTAATAAATAATAGTGTACATTTATAATGCACCATGTCTGTCATAAATGACACTCCTGGCGCCGAATTATCAAATCTGGTGGAGATTGTTACAAATGATTGTATTTGACGAAGCAACAATAATACCACACCTTGAAAGGGATACAAGATGAGGTGGCACATATTGCTGCTAGACCATGCCAGAAACACCGGGGCAAACCCCTTCTCTTCACGATAAGTGTGCTGGGTTCTTTTACATGCATTACACAACACACGGGACCAACGGCTTTACGTCCCATCCGAAGGATGAAACAATAATGGTTAAGTGTCTTGCTTAAGGACACATGTGTCACGACCGGGACTCGAACCCACACTCTGCTGATCAGAAACACCGGAGCTTGAGTCTGGTGCTTTTAACCGCTCGGGCACGACACGCCAATATACATGGCAATATGGAGATGTATTTATGATACACCTACCTTTAGCCTACATTTAGGCCAGGTTTCACAGCAAGTTGAAGTACATGCATGTAGTTGGATCTGGAAGGGTAAGCAAGCTCATGAACAAGACCAAGGCCCAATTTGAATATGCTGCTACCCTGGCTACTCAACAAATTTCTGCTGAGCAAAACTTAGCACTGGAAACCAGCCACAAATGGCACATGACATGGTTTTCCAGATGGTAATCTAATTTCTGATTTAAGAATGATTATTTGCTGCCATTCCGAAACCAGCAAACACTCGGCCCAGTTTTATAAAGCTTGTAAATCAGATGTTTTTTGCTTATCAGAGAAAGCCTTGGAATGTTTTTTTTTTTTCTTTTCTTTTTTCCCACAACCAACTCTTTCAATTTGCAAAACAATGAATGCAACCTTGCCAGATGTTTTTTCTTCTGATATTGAGTAACACAACGGTGCAGATTCATTTCAATGTGTTTGCACGTACATGGGAAAGGCATTATTTTTTATATTTATTTGTTGTTGTTGTAGTAGGCCTATTTCCAACACTAGTTTCAATAACTGTACACACCCAATCGAAACATTTGAGTCTGAACTTGGGACTTGCCCCTGGTTCAGCTCACCACCGTACCTACTTGTGCATCACAAGAGCTGCCAACTCTCCCTGATTTTGCAGAAAGTTCCCTGAAAATCTTTCCAATGTTTCAATGTTCTGATGAACAAATTTGAAAATCTCCCTTATTATAGACTTGTTTCCCCTGTTATGCTGAATATAATTCTAAATATCTCCCTGATCATTGTACAGAATCTCCCTGATTGCCAGATGCAAATGTTGATTGTAATGTTTACAAATTCATCAACTGT
The DNA here is from genome assembly GCA_911728455.2 of Marthasterias glacialis. Classification (NCBI taxonomy): domain Eukaryota; kingdom Metazoa; phylum Echinodermata; class Asteroidea; order Forcipulatida; family Asteriidae; genus Marthasterias; species Marthasterias glacialis. Next base: position 9,615,645 of record OU452234.1, on the reverse strand, counting down.
GCTTTTCACCAAACTATAAAACATGGATAGTTGAACATGTGCTGGTACAGTGCACTGTGGTTGTACATTGTGTTTCCATGTTCCTAATTGTACATCCCATAATAACTACCCTTTGATCTCCATTTATTGCCGGAGCAAATCGTAGTCTCCTAAAACTGAGGGTTTTTAAGTTGTTTCGTTTGTTATCTCATGTTATTTTACCCTTAAGTTATCTTTTTTTTTTTTTTTTTTTTTTTTTGAGTCCCGTTTCTTGAGGGACTTCAGAGGCTGAAGGAAATGTTGAACAATTCTTTTGAAACAGCAGAGGAGTAAAAAAATGTTTAAAAAATCAAAGGTAAAAATCAGCCGTGGTAAAAAAAAATTTTTTTTGAGGTTTAACCAGAAGAAACCGTTTTTTTTCAGTAATGTAATATTTACGGACACATAATTTCGGCTCATCTTTCAGCTTTTTACATTTCTCGTTTTCTTTGTTGGCCGAAACTATTTATACAGCCAACAAATTTGGTTAACTGCAGGCTGGTACATGTATGCATGCATACATGGTGAATGGTTTGTGATGTATGTAAGTGGCTAGGAGTGGATTTCACAAAACTAATCCTAACTTAGGACAAGTCATGTAAGTTAGGACTAGTTAACTTGAGAAAAGACTAGTCCTAGTGAAATCCACATCAGGGTGTGGAACTTTTCAGCTGATCAGCTGATTTCTTTGTTTAAGGTTTTTCAGCTGTCCCATTGAAAATTGAAAAACACTTATACAAGTTGTTGTGCCAGGCACTTTTTAAGTTTTATGACAAACTGCAGTTGCATGCCTGAAGTGCACACCCAGCTGAGGAGTGTCCCAGGCTTCAATGTCAAAGGTCAACTACTTGTATTCCTGCAATTCTGCATTTTGTAAAAACAGCTGTTTCCCATCAGAAAGTAATTTTCAGTTATTTTTTTTTTAGATCTTTATAAATTCTTCTTCCGCTTTTACTATTGAACATGTTGAATTGGTACCTGGGGAATTAAGATCTGGTTTCACTGTAGTTAAAAGGACTTTCTCAAAATCTCATTGAGCATTCAACTTTTCTTGAAAGAAGTGAAGCGATCACCAACAGGAGAAAGAAATAGTCCACAACGTGTCCAAACCTGTAGTTTTGTAAATTTCTGGTGATGCACAGAGTCTGTAACCCCCATGAATTGTAATATCTGGGAGGTTCCGGGTCTAGAATAAGGGGGAACCCAGGCCTGCAAGCCATTTTTAGGAATTTTCACAATTGACAAATCTTAGCCCTGAAACTTAATAGATGTAATAACTTGCTTCGGGGATGAAGACAATTATTTTGGTTTAGCCCTTTAACATGTACCTATGTGTGCTAAGTACTGAATATTTTGGCACTTCCCAAGTCTTAAGGGGGGGGGGGGGGAATCCACAGGCATACTACACCAGTGGTATTCGTACGACCCCCACATTCTAGAGCAGATGACCTACATGCAAAGAGCACAGTTGAGTATTCATTTCTTGTTTGGTGTAAAGGTAAAACCAAATATTGTTTATCCCTGATGCAAATATTACATCTGTTGAACTGTTGCAGTACCTGCTGGATTATATGATTGGAATTGTTCGCTTGTCACAAGGCACACTCCTTGGTCTAGTGGTTAAGGCATCTGCTCTAAAATACCGGGGTCATGGGTTGAAATCCCACCCAAGTAGTATACCTGTGCAGGCCTGATTGCTTCGTTCTTGAAAGGACAAGGGCACCAAGGCATTTTCTTCTTGATAAAGGGCTCCTCTGTGAGGAAATTGTGAATCACTAGGGCACCAAGGGGCAAAAGAGGCAAATGCCTCCGTTGGCTGTGTGAAGTACAGTGTATCAGGCTTGCCTGTGGATTATTTTCTCTTCACAGGACTCCGAAGGCGTTCAGTATAGACTAATTCGAGCAGCTTGTTCGTGGGCGTTTACACCACTGCAACTATGGTTGCCACACGTGTGCGTCGAGGCACACATACTGTGACTCCTCCATGCTGATTGGTACATATGTACGCTGACGCGCGTGACGTGTCACGCACGCGTATGGAGGCCTGTGGCTGCGGTGGTGTAAAACACCATAAACGAGCTCTGCTTAGATTGGTGTCATAGAGTGCCAACCAAAATACAGCATAACGGTAAAACCAAAATAATAGCAGATCAAAAAGTGTTTCCTCTTTCTTTTTTTCTTTTTTTTCCTTTTTATTTTTGTGTTTTCTTTTTGTTAACTATGACATGAAGGAAGTGATCATCATTTGCTTGTTGACCGTTTGTTGGTTGAGCAGCAGTTACTTTGGTTCTTGGTAGTATTATTAACTTATTATCCACTTGAAGCCTCAATAGCTTCCCTTCTATCCTCAGATCCTCATATTTATTTACATTTATTTGTATAACTACATGTACTTTGTCTAATAATAATCCCTCCAATGGCTTCAGACAGATAAGCAGTTGAACCACCGATAGTGATACATTGAAGTTAGCTTTTATGATAAAAGTGGTGTTCTTGGTCCATAGTACAGGGTGCATATCACAGGCAAAGCTCATGTTATTTTTAAAAATTTCAAGCGCTGTTACACAACACTAGACGATTCAAGTGCATAATGCGTAAGTATGTATTATTACTGTTGATATAGCCAAAGTATTGCTACATTACTTTGAGTGGACTCTGAACTGTCCTTGAGCCGCCAAAAGGAAGTAAGATTTTAGTGCCTTCTGTCACATGCAAGGAAGTCGTAAAAGTAAAACATTAATCTCAGGTGAAGGTTGAAAGCAAGAAAATCCAGGATTTGGAAATACAAACAAACATACACTGGGCTTTTATATAGCGCTATTTCATTTAGACCACAGTGCATTAGAATATTTTGCCAGCAAGGTATTTGGAGTTACTTTTGAAGTATGAAACCTGTTTCCTTTACATAGCACCATGTAACGGTTTACAAGGTGCTGTGGCGCAATCTGCAGCCGATCAAACCAGGAACACTGGGGCGAATCCCTTCTCTTTTCGATAAGTGCACTGGGTTCTTTTACGTGCATTACTCAACACATGTGACCTACGGCTTTATGTCCCATCCGAAGGATGCAGCAATAATGGTTAAGTGTCTTGGTTAAGGACACAAGTGTCATCACCAGGACTGGAACCCATACTCTGCTGATCAGAAACACCAGAGCTTGAGTCCGGTGCTCTTATTCGCTCGGCCACGACACGGAAAAACAATTCTTGCAATTGAAAATCTGGAAAACCCTTTACCTTGGAACCATTTTTTTGTCTTCTTCCTCTTCCTTTATCGAAGGAACTATGTACTGGAAATTAACCTTCAGAGAAACCAAAAGATAAAGGGTTTTTCCAGGAATCCCTCTGCACTCAACAACTTCCCATTTTGTTTAATGTTTGGCAAAAATGTTCAAATGGACTTTGACCAACCTGTTTACTTATTTCAGCAACTTTTGACAATTTCTTTTTACATGATCAAAATGCATTAATGAAATCTTAATGAAATCATGTCCAGTTGTGATCAACAAACAGCGTGAACACACTCAAGGCAAGCAAGCGTCAGGGGGAGACAAACTTGTCTGAGAGCTTGTTGTCCAGGACTTGGCCTTCCGTCCCTGTGGTTGCCCCCGCCCAGTTCTCTTTGTTGTCCTGCCTGATGTCTAGCGTTCCCCTGCTAATTTCTGCCCGAAGCATTTTCTGTTTTAGATGCTTTATAAATTGGACCAAAATATTTTTAATTTATCACTGGTTTCTTTTTTTTAATGTTTGTCTCCCCCAGACTAAGGTTTCATTCATGCAATCCTGCAATGGTGAAGGACAGAAGACATCACTTGCGCATGTACCCTAAGAGTTTCATTGGCAGCGAGGCTGTTGATTGGCTGATCAAAAACGTGAATGTCAAGGACAGACCGACAGCGACGCTGATGCTGAATATCCTACAGAGCCACAATGTTATTCATCATGGTAAATATTGATTTATTGTTATTATTATTACTATTATTATTAATTCTGGTTGTGAAGCCAAGGGTTCTCAGAAAGCGAACTCAATTACTGTCCTAGCCAAGAACCCCATGGAGAGAAGATGAGGAAGGAAATTACAGCTTTAGATGTGGGAGGAAAACCCCAGAGATTTCAACCAGGGAAAACCAACGCAATCAGGTAGGGACTGAAAACCTAATCCACATTGTGCCCCCGGTGGGATTTGAACCGGTGTCCTGGAGGTGGAAGGCAAGGAAAGATACCACTACGCCAACCCGACCACAAATGGTTTTGAGTGATTTGAGTACACATTTTATCATGTGGACATCTGAAGACCCCCATTTCAATTAAATTGATCCAAATCTCTGCCCACTATAGAAACTGTCAATCAATGGCCACCATGTAGGTAGTTGTAGTATTATTTTATGCCACTATTATTGTGAACGAGTGGGGCAGTCGGCTAGCATATGGTGCATCGTCTGGGGTTCACCACAGTTACAATACGGAGTAGCCCCACTTGTATAGGCTTCTGCGGCAAGGCCCAGTGCAGTCAGTGTCAGTGTGGAACCACTTCAGGAGGCACTGTTGAGTGTGGGGAAGGTCCATCCCAAGGTGTAGTGAGGTTGGCGACCAGGAACATAGGTCTTTTGCAATCGTTGAGCTGTTCGCTATATTTGGCCAGATTGTGTGTCTACTACGCAAGTCTAGGCCTGGTGGATGTTAATGTCACTGAGGAGAGGGAGCTCAGGGTTAAGTTGGATCTGGAGAACCAGCCTTGATGTGGCAGCCTCTCCTTGGATGTCTGGAAGGGCGATGTTACTCAGGATTTGGATTCTGAGTAACATTGATTTGTTATAATTCAAACATTACAGCCCAAAGGCTGTAGAATACATCTTAAAGAAAGGAAGCATTTATGTACAAAACGTGTCAAATCGGCCAATGAGCTACCTTCTTTTGACCTCTAGCCCTACTAAAAAACCGTCATGTGCATAAAAGGTTTATTGGGGAAAACTTTTTTACATAATGAGATTTAGCTTAATCAGTCTATTGCAGCGGGATCAGTCTATTGCAGCAACAAAATCCCTGAAAAAACATAGACCTAAACAATTTCTTTTTGTTTTTACTAAGACATGAAATGTTACCATCGTGTATTACTATACCTCATACGTATTCATGATCGAGAGCCACATTGTCATTAGTCCATTCGCCATCACGTGCTAGATGCGTTTTTTTTGCTGTTTACCAAGCATGCGTGCTACTATTCACGCAGAGGGTAAATACGCATAGCTTAGTAGACTGTCGCATGGATTGCCTGTGAAACAGTCTACTACGCATGTGCTTTACTATGCAATGGGCTTTACAAAGCAATCATAGAACTGTCGCATGGGTGTAGTGCACATGTCCAAACATCGCCCTTTCTAGCAGCTTCACATACACGAGACAAAGCAGCACACGTATTTAATGTCAATCGGCATTTGCTGAACTAGAAAAGTATGAAGTGTAGCAGGCCTTGATCTTAACCGAGGCCACCGAGGCCATTTCATGCCCTGTTGAGTTGGCCAGCATGCCCTTCAGAAAAATTGCACTGTCGCTACCAACTTGGCCAGCATGCCCTTGTACAATTTCTCTGATTTGGCCAGCAAAAGCCTGCCCTCGTTTTTCTTAAAATCGAGGCCTGGTGTAGTAATACAAATGTAATATGGTTTATTTTGGGTGGACAGGTGGTATTAGCTCCCTTTGGTGGTGGAAGTTTACAAACTAGTTCCGTCGGCTTCGCATCGAGAACTAAAGTATGAACTTTTCATACCTGGGGAGCTAATATGGACTGTCCACCATCAAACTTTATTGTTAAAAATGTTAATCTCTTAATGATGAAAAAACAGTCTTCAAATTTGTTAATTTGTTCCATTACAGTGTGCGATGACCACGTTTTTAAGGATGCATATCTATTTTACCGGTTCCGAGTTGATGATGGTACCCTGCCACACAGCAGAGACACAGAGCTGTACATCAAAAGTCATAAGTTGTATCATGAGTAAGTTGTTGAATCTGAAACCCTACTCAAGCCTTGCCCCGATGCAGGTTTTCCTTTAAGTAACCCAACGGCCTAGTAAACCGTGGTGCCTACATGTACTTGCCCATGGGAAGTTTTTGTAGCCCATGTTTTTTACTTGAAGTCGTCGTGTGCCTGTCGTTTGCTGGGAACACAAAGTAACAAAAGGACGTAAGCAACAAAATGGCTCCTGACATGAAAAATATATCATTTTGTTATTTTTTGGCTGGATTACCCTGAAGACATGTTTCCCCATTCCCCATGCAGAATTTAACCTTTCTAGAATGACATTTGCATGGCAACATGTTTATCAAACTTTCCCGCTCATAATTCTTGAAACACAAATTTAAACATAAATTGCTTACGTCCTTTTACCGGGAATTTTTCCCTTACGTCCTTTTGCCGGGCACACGACGAAGTACATCTTTTAAAGTTGCATCCCCGAACAAAGATGACTGAGACCCCGAACAAATAGAGAGACTGCTAACATTAAGGCTAGATATCTGAGTTGGTAGGGCGCTGGAACGTTAGTCCGGAGGTCACAGGTTCAGATCCCGTTCTAGTCTATTTTCACCCCAAAATTTGAATTAAAACAGTCAGTTTCCCTTGCGGTTTATTACTCAACCAGTTGAAACCGGATGACGTGAATACATGCAAATGTTTCCCCTGCTGGAAACAGAAGCTGTGTAAAGACGCCATTATGTAATTTTGGACCACAGATTGCTGATTGCACCACCTTGTAAACCACAGCTGGGTGCTATATAAATGGGTCTCATAATTCTAGCATACATGTACCTTTGCATACCTATCATGAGGTGGCGTGTCGTGGCCGAGCAGATAAGAACACCATACTCAAGCTCTGGTGTTTCTGGTTAGCAGAGTGGGGGTTTGAGTTTTGTGTGGTTGTGTAATGCACGTAAAAAAAAAAACCAGTGCACAAAGAGAAGGGGTTTGCCCCGGTGTTCCTGGTTTGATCGGCTGCAGATTGCACCACAGTACCTTGTAAACAGTTACACGGTGCTATGTCAAGGAACAAGTTTCCTACTTCAAATCGTAGCATCGCATATCTTGCAGGAAAAAACATTGAACGCTTTGAGACACCCGTCGGGTGTGATAAGGCGCTATAAAACCTGCATATTATTATCATTGTTGTTTTCTCGTTAACATAGTCTTGCTTTTTTATACTTTCTGGTTATTTTTTGAATCTGTTAATTAGATTTGAGTCTGTATATTTTATCTGTCAATAATATGTACGTTTTTACCTTTTGTAAACTGACCATGTCAGGGTATTTTGGTTTAAATAAACAAAAATTATTATTATAAAAAAGCGGTTTGATAAAGCGCTAAATAAGAGCTGCCTATTATTAAGGACTACAAGGCAAATTAGTTTACAACTTCCCCTTTGGTCAGTCCAGTGAAACTTTCTTAATTCATTTTCCCAGGTTAACAGAGCTTGGCAATAGCTCCATCATGAAGGTGCACAATGAGCTTGGTACCATGTATGATAAGGTATGATGAGTCGGGCCAATGGCTGGCCTATTTCTTATTTATTTTTTCTTTGTTACAAATCCAAACCTAGGCTATAGATGGGTCAGTTAGCTTGTTTTCCAAACAAAAGAAAAGCAGAAACAAAATTTAAGATTTATTATAAAAGCTGCCTTGGTTGCTGGCAGACATGATATACTCCCTAAAAGTACTTATAATCTGATTTCTAATTTTGTTTTTACTCGGAAAAATCAGCAAAGGTTTTGTCAATAAATAGCTTTAATGAAGCAATTCAGACAGAACTATTTTTAAAGACTTATTGGGTACCAGTTTTTGCCAGGAACCCGTAACAGCTGCTATTACGTGACTCATAAATACGCACTGGTCAGATTAAGGATAATCTTTTAATCTTGACAGGCAGGATTAACAACTGCCAAATTTCATCCACATAATTACAGTAGCCACAGTTGGTGAAAAGCAAACATCAGTTGGATTCAAAAGTAGCTTTCGGTCTGTACAAGTACCATATTTAGGTATTACAATTTTTGGACTATTTTCCTATTTTTCTCAGTAGTCAGATATCATGCCTGTTTGCATTTAAAACAAAAATTTAAGCCAAAATAGATTTGTGCTGTGAATTTGAAACGATATGTTAATCTGGGGATGAGGTTGGCTCAGTGGTTTTCTTTCCCTGCCTTTCACCTCTGTGGACCCCGGTTCAAATCCTGCCTCTGACCCGAGTCATGCATGTGGATTGGGTTTTAAGACCCTACCTGATTGCGTGGCGTTACCCCCATTTGGGGTTTTCCTCCCACATCTAAAAATGTCCTCATCGTATCCTATTCATCCTGTTTTATTGGTGCTTGGGCTGTTGGATGTACAATGAAATAGATAAAATGATTAACTGAATCATTTGGATCCAATGCATTCTCACATGTGGCACCTGGGCTGTGGAACAATCTTCCATCTCACATTCAAGCTATTGACACTATGAACTGTTTCAAATCAGTTTTAAAAGCCCACTTGAATGTATTTCAAGTGGCATATATGCTATTGAGGACTCGTTGTTCCATTTGATTTCCTTTATTTTCTGTTTACTTTCTGTCGAGCACTTTGAGATTTCATTCGGTTATGTAATGTGCTGTATAAGTCTGCTTTATTATTATTATTATTATATTCGTGTGCAATACATTTACATGTAAAAATTGAATGTCGAAATTTAGAATAGGGTATATTCAGAAGACAACAGCAGACACCTTGCTTGTGAAATAGATATTTTAAAAAAAAAGTGAATTTCTCCATGGTGTGTTAAATTCATAGCCATGAAATCTACACATCCATATGGTGAATGAGTTGTATTTTGACCTCCTATGGGACTCTGTCCTGTGTGTGACCCACATGGTTTGTGTACCCTTACGTTGTCTTCTGTTGATTTTTTTCTGACATAACTGTTCGCAGAATCGCTGCCTAAAACTCTTCACAAATGCTTGTGTAAGACACTGCCACGTAGTACTGGATGACTCACTCTGTATTTTCCATTTATTTGTCTGATGGTGCATTTGTGTACAAGGGGTTTTTTGGTATGCTTACGGTCTTTGTAACTAGGGTATTTTTATTGTTTATTGTCACTAAGCAGTTATTCATATCATGCTAATTGAGTTATACCAAACTGGAGAAAGGGGGTCGTAAATAAGGACAGTGCAGTGAGTAGTAGTTGTTATTATTTATACTTTGCTAGATAAACACAAAGATATAAGCGTTGATTATTGTTGGAAATTTTCATTACTTATCCCAAGTTTGAGAAAGCAAAACAAGCAAACAGCAATTTATCCAACTGCCAAAACCATCCGTTAAGACATGGCCCTAATTTCATGAAAAAGCTGTTGCAAAAGTGGATTGCAAGCCAAAACACCATGCAATTTACACTATTTATGAATGGTCTGATTAATTATTGCTGAGCGCATGATTTTGTTCAGCAATATTTTCTTGCTTTTCAACTTTGTACATAAAACTATCATTATGAGTTGTGATGGTTCTGAAAAGAACTGGTGGTTATAAACAACACAACTCATAGAGTTTTATGGTCTCTGCAAACCTTACTAGAAACTATCTGTAGTTGACTGCTCCCCTTCTTTGTTCAGAGTTTTTACGGTACTCAGCTCGTGAACTGGCTGGTGAAGAACGATACATGTTCGTCCAGGCAAGAGGCCGTGGGTCTGGGCAAAGATTTACTGGAGACTGATCTCATCAGACATGGTAAGGTCACATACATGTAATCAATTACAACTGTTTTCTTCATCTTCTCTTTATTTATCTAATATTTTAAAAAAAGACAGCCGTTTCATATTGCCTACCAACCAAAATTACACAGGCCAGATTGTGTGTGTGTGTTTTATAAGGGTTAAATCAGCTTTTCCTTGCTGAAGAGCACTTCTATGAGGGAAAGTAACATTTTTACTGGAACATTTCAAGGGGCACCAAGGCAATGAAAGACCAGGCGCACGGTTGCAATTGCTTCCGTCGCCTCTGTGAAGTATCAGGCCTGATGACATGTGGTGCAAATGCAAAAAAAAAAATGGTAGTGGCCTCAAGTTTTTCAGAGTCTTTCTCAAAAGCTAAACATCAAAATAACACACACAACCTTACGGATCAGGTTTGTGGGGTCCTGCCATTGTTGGTCTATTCTGCCCTTTTCCGAAGAATTCCTCTGCGGAGTCCAAGTTGAACAAAGAAAACCTTGTGGGGTCCTTAAGGGTCCACCCTCACATATGGCAGTTGTGGGGTTCTCCTATCATGTCTATAGTTCTTATTATTACCTTTCTTTTAAGAATTCCTCAGTGGGGTAGCGCTAGAACAAAGAAAACCATGTCGGGTAGCATTGTTCCTTTGTGTTAAGTACCCTTTGAGTTGGCATTTGTAAGGGCACACATATTTACGTGTTAGTGTATCAGAAGCAGTCGGTTGGAATAAGTTCTGTGGAGTGGAAAGCAGAGAGCAGACAGAAGATGCAGAAGGTTAACTAAGAAAGGTGATCAGAAAGAAAACTATATGGGGTGAAGTAGGAGGAGTTGGCTAGTCCAATCACAAACACAGGGAAAAGGTAGAAAGATTGTTTGATGCACACAAATATTTTAAAAAGTTACACATCTTAGCTGCCTAATGTTTTTATCAATTTAGTCTCAAAGTAATATGTGAACCACCCATTGTCATTATTGACTGAAAGAATTTGATGGTTAATTTTCATTTCCTAATTTCTGTTATTCATTCCCTAGTAACTACGGAGCATCATTTTAAAGATGAACGTCACCTATATCAATTCCATCCAGAGCTTGCCCATCTTAAGGTCATTGACCTCTTAGAGCTGGACGACCGACCACGAAGCGTGCCCGTAGGCGCTAACATGGTGCAGCCGAAACAAAATCTTCAAGCTCACAGGAGACCCTCCCCAACCAAATCCCCGCCTGCATTAGTAGACTCGCCAGTGATTGCCCCAGCCCATCCAACGTTTTACCTCGGGAACGGTCCAGAGCAAGACGACAATATGAACTCGGCGATATTGGGAAGGAATGCCATATCGGAATCGGACAGTGAGGATCTGTCAACGAGCTCCGGATCGCAGGATAATCACATTTCCGCCATGTTTGGTCACCAGAACCCATCAGTTGCAATGTTACTTGACCCAGAGTCGCCCTACGTCAAGCGGACTATCAAAGTAAATAATTGGTAGTGGGGGTTTTTAAGACTTTTTGTAGTGGGAAAACAATCCAGAAACTAAAGTTTGCGATGCACCATCCCCTATATCTCTAAAGAGCTGTGGTGGCTGTGAAAAGAACCATCGCTGTCAAACTCAACATTTCGATCGGTATGCTGTTCTCCTGAAGACAGTCGGGGCATACTGATCGAAATGTCAAGTTGTTACACCACAGGTACTTTACAGAAACACTGCAACTCAGAAGAAAGATAATTACAAAGTGCCATCTCAACCATAGCTTCCAAACTATTAAAATGTGTATTCTTTCTTGGGATAAACAAAGAAAAATTATCTGGGATTTGAACCTGTGACCTCCGGATTAATGTGTTGGTTCTTTACCAACTTAGCTTTCCAGCCCTAATGTTGACAATCTCCTTATTTTGTCAATATATTTGTTTGGGGATGCCAGTCAGAAGCCATTCAATCTTAAACTGCCGTACAACCAGGGATCACACCCAAGTTTATGATACAACCTGGGAAGTGGCAGTACATGAATCACCTTAAGGGGATGTGATTTTTTATTTCATATATCAAGAAATAAACCAAAAAGGAAACTGACTGGGTAAATTTCCAATTAAATTTTGGATTGAACAAAGACAAATTGACTAGAGCGGGATCTGTACCTGCGACCTCTGGATTAACGTACAGGCGCTCTTACAATTGAGCTGTCTAAGCCTAATGTTGGAGGTCTCCCAATTTTGTCGATCTTTTGGTCAACACTGTTTACCATACCTTGTGCAAGATGGCTCTTGCAATACTCTATGATAGCATGAATGTTTGATAATATTTTGCTTTTGTTTTGCTAGATCGTCGGAGATTCCGTTGGATTTGGTTTTGTTGTGCGGGGTGACGGCCCATCCTTTGTGCAGACAGTGGATCCTAGCGGGCCAGCAGCTGCAGCGGGGTTAAAGGTCAGTACAGAAGGATACTCAAAAGCGTACCCATCTTGTTTGTTTTTTTGTTTTTCTTCAATCAAAACCAATGTAACTAAACTTAGGCTGAAAGGGACATTGAGTAGTCTGGTCTGTATCGTTTGCTGTGTTGATTTGTTTTATGTAGAAGTGTAAAGATGTCATCAGAACCATGTTACCATCAAGCTAAAAGGAGAAATAGTGTCGTCCCATCATTGTTGGACTGTAAAAATGGGACTAAAAATAATAACCATAGTAATATCGGTGCTGTAGGACTCGAGAAGTCAAATTTTTTATGGACTCAGACTCGGTCTCGGAGCACCCTGACTCGGACTTGGGTTATTCTACATGAGTTGCACAACACACAGGACCTTTCACTTTTTGTCTCATCAAAAGGACAAAGCAATTATGGTCAAGTGTCTTGCTCAAGGATACAGGTGCCGTGACCAGGACCTGAACCCACACTCTGACAACACCAGAACGTGAGTCCAGTGTACTAGACAGCTAGACCCCGACACTCCACTCTTATATTTTGTTCTTTGTGCTACTTATTTTCTTTTCTTTTTTATTTCAGGTTAGACAGTATCTGTACTTTGTAAACGGTGAATACGTCTTAAACAAGAATCACATCGAGGTAGCGCACATCATTCTCAGGAACACACAGCTACTGACGATGGACATACTGATGCCAAGAAACCAGGCCTACAAGAAATAGCGGTTGTAGTGTTCCCTTCTGAGATCTACAAAGTGTCGACTGAACTTGCCTTAGTGGCCTACCTACCAGCCCAAAGAGACGGACTTTACCTAGGATGCTGTCACTTTGTCTGCAACATTTGGCTAGATGTAACGATTCGAAGATATGTAATGAACAATTCCTGTCCTGTTTTTTTTTTTTTTTTTGTGTTGTTTTTTTTAGTGTTTTTCCCCTTTTTCTTTCCTCTCAAGTGTCACTTCCTTAGTGTGAAGTGATTGTGGTATAAAAAGTCTCTGAGAAAAGCCTTTATCTGAAATGCAGTCCATTTTTTAAGATACATTGAAAGGGGAAGTTTACTCTCTTTGAATCAAGATAAGGTACATCATTTCCAGGCCTGATACTTAACAGAGGCAATTGCCTCCGTTGCCCCTGTCCATTGCCTTGGTGCCCTTGAAATGTTCCAATAGAAATTTACAATTTTCTCACAGAGGTGCCCTTTATCAATAAGAAAGTGCCTTGGTGCCCTTGCGCCTTCAAGAACGAAGCAATCAGGAATGCATTTGTGACACTGACAATATTGGTGATACTGTTATTGATACTCTCTGTGTGTCAAGATAAGATAATTGGTAATGGTAATCGTGGCCGAACTGTTGCTACAATGTGCCAGCGTACTGAGCATGGTAACTCTCTTTGAATCAAGATAAGTCACATCTAGTGTGATATTGGCAATAATTTATCTATCAGTGTGCTTACCCTCTTTGAAGCAAGATAAGGTACATCATTTGTGATATTTGCAATACTGATGATACTGGTATTCTTACTGTGTGTGTCACGGTGAGGTGTTGCATTGGTAATTGTGGCCGAACTGCTGTTACAATGTACCAGCATGGTAACTCTCTTTGAATCAAGATAAAGTACATCGTTTGCGGTAGTACCAAGTATGCTTACCCTGTTTGAATCAAGATAATGTACATCGTTTGTGATCTTGACAATGCTGGTGATACTGGTATTCATACTCTCTGTGTGTCAAGATAAGATAAAATGGTGTTGGTAACTGTGGCCGAATTGCTGCTACAGTTTACCTGCATGGTAGCTCTCCTTGATGTCGACAATACTTTAACCAGTTAACTACCAGTTCTTTAATTGTCTTGGATCAAGACAGGGTACAAGAACTGACCTTTGAGATATCAGCTGAAAAAGTTGATTTGTAAGTGGGATAGCATCAGGAAGTTGTTATTGCATTCGCAGACTGGCAGTATTATACTAACCAAGGAACTGTAATGCCTCATAGTTTCTGCAAATCTACATTCAGGAGTGGTACTCGAAAACCCGTTTAAATTGTATTGCAAATGGTACTCACTGTCTAAGAATATGCTGATAATGTAAAAAAAAATAATAATAATAAATAAATACAAACAATAAAAATTTTAAAAATTCAGGGAAAAGTATTCGTCTTCCAGCAGATTCAAGAGCAAGTTTTTGAGGGTTAATTCGAGAACCTCACTGTTTTTCTTGTTTTGTGTGTAAGTTCTTCCAGATTTGTTTCTCTTTTCCCCTGAAAGAGGCCTTACAAACAGAGTGCTTGTTAATGCTGAAAAGCCCCTTCCCCCCGGTCAGATCTCGGTTTAATTTAAATTATTCAAGATGCCTTGAATCTCCTTTGCTGTTAAGGTGGAGGGGCACTTAAGTTGTGTAGAAGATTGTGGTACGAAGGTCATGACCTCTGTTTAAGATGCTGCAAATAATCGTCAAATGCTGTGTAAAAAAAACTACGGCCTTTTGTTTATCTCCCTATTTTCACGAGGGAAGCAGTGCATTACAACCCGATGTGACATGTGTGTGAATTTTTGTACATAATATCAATTTTTTGACTCACTAAAAACAATATTTTCTCATACGTTACCCACTCGTTGATTCTCCCATTATTAAATAGCAAGAATTTGCAAGTATTATACATGTACAGCTAGATGTATTAACTAAATGGTACATAGAGATATGAACTTGGGCATTGTTCTTGTGTACATTTTGATGGTGCACCATCCATTGCAGTCTGTGTGGTGTTCTACTGTGTGGTGTTCTACTAAACCTTTTTTTTCTACGGGGCGTAGATTTGAAAATCGTTTAACAAATGTATTTTTCTGTCAATGCCGTTTCTCATTGGGATATGAGATTTGATGGTCTCCAATACAGCCTTCTTTGTGTATTATTATTTCTTGGTCGTTCAATGTATTGTAAACCGATGTCCTAGGTCACATGATCTAGGTCACATGATTCTGTTGTGTTTATTCAAAATGTTCCTTTTAGTCTGATGCATCTGCTGTAATTGCAGGATAGCGCGTGATTCAATAAGCGGTGGTCTAGGGTGAAGGCTAACCAGCAATGTGAATTAAATCATATGATAGAGTCGACATCGGACGATGTAACAGCACGGATGAGCTTGCTTTACATTCTTATTCA
The DNA here is from genome assembly GCA_911728455.2 of Marthasterias glacialis. Classification (NCBI taxonomy): domain Eukaryota; kingdom Metazoa; phylum Echinodermata; class Asteroidea; order Forcipulatida; family Asteriidae; genus Marthasterias; species Marthasterias glacialis. The sequence continues at coordinate 9,600,316 of OU452234.1, read as the reverse complement.
CATGTTCGTAAATTCTTAATTTTTGAAGACATTTTCTGTCCCTCTCTCCCTCTCACTGTTTCTTTTTATTGTTTTTGATTTCCCGCCGATACCGGACCTCAGAATATTTCAAATTTTATATAGAATTGCTGTAGACATTATTGCGTGCTGTTCTTTTTTTAAGAAAACAAATAGTCGTAACTGAAAAAAGAAGACTTTGTTTTGAAACACTCACCATTTTTCCTAGTTTCTATGAACAATTTGTCAACTTGTTTCTGATCAGTTACAACAAATACTCAGAACAAAACGCTGCTTAGTTTTGCGCAAAAAATGAATTGCGATAAAAACTTATTTTCAAATGATAAATCACATTATGATAAGTCACTATTAAATCATATTGCAGTCTCTAGCAAACGCAAACATTTGTACAATTCAATATTTATCAATATTTTACTTACACTTGTATTCGTGAACAACTTTGAATGCCTGAAACGAACTCATAAAAATGATGTTTAGTATTCTAACGAATTTAGTCGGGTAACCCGTGCTATGGCTTTTCTAAAAGTACATAACGATTTCATTGTACTTTTGTGTGTAAAAATATAAAGACTTATGTAAAAACATGTAAATTTGATTTTAAATTCGCTGGAGATTTTAGAGACGAAAGTAGACGAAAGGTTTTATTTCATCCGTCAAAATAGAGGCCAAGGTTGCATATTTTATGACATTTAAATGTATTTGTTGAAGCTTAATTATAAAAGAATTACTATTTTAGTTAGGACCCTATATAATATGCAAGTACTGGGATGTTTTTTCCTATAATGGAACGTTTTTAGAAGAGCTCCAATATTTAGTTAGATTGGGATATGATTCTATATATTATTTTTTATCAATATTTAAAAAAAGGAGAAAAAAAATAGTTATGATAATGGTGAACAAGTAGAATATACAAGAGGCATAGCAATTTAAGATGGCAACAACTTCGAGTGAAGTTAATTATGTTGCCTTAAAATGTCTTCGGGTATTGCAAACAAATAAATAAATAAATTTTACAATTTTATGAAATTTTACAATATCATTTTCAATAAAGTGCGCAAACATTTCATGCAACAGACCATGGGATTCTGTCCGAATGATCACCAGGATCTATGTACAACTAGAGGTTGTTCAACAAGAAAGGTTTTTGTTTGACGAGTTTTGGCAGGTAATCATTAACCATCAAGTTACATCACAAAGTATTTTGACTAGTAACCTGTTTCTGCTAAAGCAAGAACGGTCTGTGCTTAGCATATTTGTGCACTTGCTTGCTTAATGTTGGCCTTGGTAAATGAGTATTCTGTTGTTATGTTTTTAGCCAAGACTCATGTCATACTCGGCAGTTTGATAATTAATGATAACGCCCCATACTTGGATTCTGCCTTGTGATTGGTCTAGAGCGCGTATCATTTTTACTAGAAACTGTATTGTATCCGTAGCGATCGGTGAACTTTACCCGCAGCAATGGAAGCTTATAGATGCTCCGAGGTCTAGGCAGTATCTGTATAATGGGGGTGTTTTTAGGAGTGATATGGTTACAAGTACAACTCCCTCGAAGGTCCCAGAGTGTTCTATTTTCCGTGGGCTTCGCCTTGGGAAAGTGGAACGCTCCCAGGACCACCTTGGGAGTCGAAGGGTTTAACTCGAAACAGTCAACATAAGCTGGTAATCATCAGAGACACTTGAATTGTGTTAAAACAAAAGCAAAAGATATTGTCGTTGATTTTACTGTTTTAAAATCTGTTCAAATAGATTACCTCGACGTCCGTTGTTATTTCGTTGTTACAGTATTGTTATTATAATTTTTTTCGTATTTTCTTCTTTCTTTCTTTCTTCTCCTTCTTCTTTTCCCCTTGAATTCATTATCGTTCAATGAAATACTTATGTATAGTAATGAAATACTTTGAAAGAGTAAATATTTTATACCTGTGCGCTTCTTATCCTGGGTCAAACGGAACCAACGCAGCTCGAACGGTATCTAAGTGTGAGGTTTCTGCCACCCTGCTTATGTATTCCATTTTACTATTATGCAAAGTATTAAATGCAACTTTGTATGTTCTTGTTAATTTTGTGTGAATAAACTTAAGACGGACAGTATTTCCTGATTCGACTTTGCCCTATGGAATTTTATTGTTCATGTTCCTTGATATTGCATTCTAATAGGCCTATTACTAATTGAATTAATATGCCAATGCAATTACAATGTGTGGAAGAACCTCCACACACAAATAAATATTCGTGATTTTGGGGGGATTTTTGTTTTACCTTCCACATGGTTGTACGTCACTTCTATAGCTGGTAATTCGTTGCCATTGGTTGAATTCAAATAATATATTATGTAGGTTTTCAGGAGACTCTGAAAGTTTGTACACCCTTTATTTGACCAGGGAAGGCCTGCACTGCTTGGAAAGTGTGCATTTGGTGATATGCTGTGGGCGTAATAGGACCAGAATCACTTGGGGGCCCCCCCCCCCCCCCCCCATTTTGATTTGTTCTGTCATTGGTATATCAGACGCGGGGAACAATAAGAGCATAGTTGTGTCGCTAATTACTTGAATTTGATGCTGGAAGTTGTGCCTTTGTTGATATGCATTGGCGTCATGGGACAAATGGCTATGTTGTGACCAGAATCGAGTATGTTTCCCAAAAGATAATATACCCGGCGGTACTTTTTTACATTGGTATAGACTTTTCTTTTGTTTACAACATTGGCCACCATTTTGTATATCACAAAATGTATAAACTGGCTTGGCCAACATTTACCTTTTAATTTGAGTAAAAGTTTACTTTTTTCCCCTTCTGTTTTTTGGATAGTAACTCATATTTGCTATTAATGATGGGGTATTAATTTGATATCATTATTGGTGATGGGGGACAAAATGAAGTTACATCACTGCATCAGCTGCAGTAGGATTTGAAATTTTGCGTCGTTGGAAAGCCATATGGAAACTAAGGTTTGTGGTGACACAATGTAATTAGACCTGATGCGCCGCTTTGAAAATAAGCTGTGGTTTGACAATTCGACGTTTCGATCATCATGCTATGATAGTCTTCAGAAGAGAAGCAATCAAAGAATCGATTGCAGCAGTGAATTGCACAAGGAAGGGGAAATGTGATTATTGCTTTAACCACCGAAGTCTAAGTTTTTACGGGGCTGGTCAGGTTTGAAAGCCAAATTGAAAACTGACACTTCAAAACACATACATATTTTTTCTTTTTTGTTATTATTTATAAAGAGCGGCTTTAATAGCCATCCCGTTTATTGATCGCTCTGTAAAACAATTGTAATGCATGTATTCTGAAATTTAACAATTTCGAGTTTTAGTATACTAAGGTTTATACCATTTATTTATTTAACACACTGGATAGATTTGCATCTTTGCCATTAGGAAGCGTTAAGTTTGCTTTGATCGAAACTCGAGATGATCATTCTTAATAAGAACACATTTTAAAGGATTAAAATTGTTCTACTGGTATACAATACTTGCACCAACTGAAACGGTATCAAGACTAAATCTGTGTGAATTCTTAATAAACTATAATCACTAGAAATGATCTTGACGTCAGATATGAACGAATTTAATAGGTCAGAAAAGTCTAACGCGGAACAGTTCGTCCATGAGACAGGTCAACCGTAAAGGCACTTCGACTATCACTATAAGAGACAAGTCGTCCGTTGATTAATTCTACTTTATACAGGTCGTCCGGTGAGACAAGTCAACCAGTAAGACACTTCGACCGTCACCATAACAGACAAGTCGTCCGTAGATCACGGACGTATTACCTGTTTGCTCGAAGATGGCGCAGGATCTTCAGCTTTACATGTTTTGATTTGTGTATAGATTTTAAACCAACTACAGAGCTTAATTTGCAGTGTGTGGGATAATTCTAAGCAATGAAGTAGGCGGAACCGAAGACATCGGCACCGTTGTAGTCCCACGTCTGCACGGAGGCGCTGCCGCCGTTGATCGTCATATCACACTGAGCGTTGCGTCTTGTCAGGAAACACGTGGAGAAGATGGCCATCTCAAACTCGGGGCTGACGCCGTGCATGATTGAGGTGAGGGGCTTGATTCGGTTTTCCCATTCGAACTGATAGAGTATCTGGTTTGGCTGTATTATTAAGAGAAACAACGAATTAATTAATAGGACATTTGAAAATGTTTATCCAGGTCGGCAACCATCCTTGTGTTCCTGATTTAAAAAAAAATAATAAAGCAAAAATAACCACAAGGGAAACTGACCCCGGCTTAACGTACCAAAGCTATCTACAAACTACGCTATCAAGCCCTAATGTTGGCGGTCTCCCTTATTTAACTTGTATGTGATCATGTGTGTGTGATCTCTAATGGTACGGCACTTTCAGGTTGTATGCTGTAGTAGCACTTACAGTATTTTTCTTTGTGCCATTCAACTCGCCCAGGCGGCTCTCATACATTCCTTTCGTGACGCAATGCCAGGTGCGTTTTATAGACCTCAGCCATGCATAGTTATAAAAGTTGGCTGCACGCACTCACTCCCTCTCTCATTTTCGTCTTCGACCTGCAGCAGCCTGTTCGTCAATCACCACAGAGGAGTACGTTTATAGTATAATATTAGCACCTTTCATTTTTTGGAGAAGACCCTTCTTTAACTTAATACTTTTAGGGTTCTTGTTGCTGCGGCGCGCTGTTTGGCAGTAGTATACAGCTAATATGCACGCCGTGGTGACAAGTTCCCTTATTAAATTCATTTCAAGCCATAGAACATTTTATTTTTAAGGCACAAGTGTTGCCCTTTCATTTTCCATTTACAAAAAGGCGAAGTAGCCATTATTTATCATTCATAGGTTTCATTTAATTCACTGATCAGCAAAAAGAACGTGCTACCAAAATGCCATCTGACCGGCATCCCGAACAAAAAGAAAGACTAAATAGGGAGACCGCCAACATTCGGTCAGTTGAGCATCGGTACGTTAGGGGGCGCAGGTTCAAATCTTGCTCTGGTAAACTTTACTTTTGTTCACCCCAAAAATAACAACTAAGTTTTTAATTCAAAGGAACACCTCTGTCTAAGTTACATACGCGTCTTTGGTTTGTTTTGTTTTTTACTTTTTAACAACATTTTTAAGGACTGTTCTCATTTCCATTTAAATTAGAGCTGTATTTGGCTTTTAACAGGCGATATCTTCAAGATTCGATTTCATTTTCAGATTTATAACTTCGGCATGAATGTTTGTTCCTTGTTGGAAAATGTTTTGGGTTTTTGAGGTCTCATCATTTTCTGTTTAAGTCCATAGTTCCTGTTTTGCGTGGACAAAATTATTGTTCCCGGGTAAATGCTAATGTAACACCTGTACAATAGGTTTGTGTGAGTGTCTTTTATCGGAGACAAGACAATTTAATGTTCATTCATTGTTGTTGCACCCCCAACCGATTTATTACTTTAAAGCAATGACCGCTCAAAACTTCTTGAGTCCTGCGGGGAAAATCCACCGGCGCCCCTCGGGATAGGAAAAAAATGCGCGCAATAATTGTATGCAAACAACAACTTGTCAAATTATATCAAAAGCGCAGGAAATCTTTGTTCGTGGTTGGCATCTATCCTGTGTGACTATTGCACATTGTCAAATAAACAATTCCAGTACCCTTTTATGTAATCGTGTGAACAGCACAATGTGTCACATCAAATTAATGGATACTTATTGGGTTTATCTGTATTAAGTCTTATCACAAGATACCGCACTTCCACTTCAATCAGTCAATCATTGTTTTAGTCAGACTGTACCAGCCTATGACATCTGGTATCAGTCAATCATTGTTTTAGTCAGACTATACCAGCCTATGACGTCCGGTATAAAGAATATTAGTGGCTGTGACAACAATTTTATGGCGATATCTAGGACGTGTAGTGTTGTTGATTAGTTGCAATAGTGTGATTAATTTACAGATTATTATCGTGTTTTATACCCTACACCGCTGTATGTTAAGCACTGTAAACTCAGTACTTTCCAAAGTCCTGTGGAAACAAATCCACGCGCACAATTACTCGGACCAAACCCACGACCTTTGCCAAATGTCATGCCACTAGATCACCGATGTGGCCTGTAGTGGTAGCTGTAGGCAAGTGATGATATGTCTTTGTTTTGCATTCGTGGCTCACCATAGTTTTGCTAATCTTGCTTGGCAAAAACTTGGGCTGTGTGACATTGGAAAAGAAAGGTCTATTGGATATCACAAGCCCTAACTCGCGATCTCTTGATGGAAGGTTAATCTTCAAGAGGGCGCTATTTCAGACACTACCGTGAGGACTATCATATCGTGCACGTAGCCAAAAAACCACAATCACAGACTTGGAACAAAAACCACTAAACGATTGACACACTGTTATTACCTCAGGGGTAATCATCAACTGACCCGAAATTCAATCGACTCGACCTGCTGGGTTCATGCTGGCTAAGCATGACCAGGGTTTTGAATATCGGTTAAAAGTTGGGCATCGGTTGAAATGGCAAGTTAATTTTCATGAGTGTAACTCCCTCAACGTGAACTAATTTCTAATCAGGTCGAGTCGAACAAACTTTGGCACTAATCAAAGATGATAGGGTCTGATTTTGAGCCGATTTGACCGGAAAATTAGATTTAAATTTTAAATGTATATTTTTTAGATTCGAGAAAGTTTAAAACTGTTTAGGTAGGCCTACTACAAACAAAAAATATGCCAGTGATAAATGTTGTACCCCCACCCATACACAGGTATGTTTATGGTGTAGACCGAGGACATTCCTTTGTTCTCCCATTGTTTGGACATATTTTTTAGCGACGTCCCCATTTGTTTTGTACATGAAACATACTGAGGACTGTCCTTGGTATGTCATTTTCCCGGTTCCCTTTTGTTAAAGTCCTCGGTTTGAGTGCCCCCCCCCCCCCCCCACACACACACACACACACCTTCACATTGTGTCTTCGTTGTGTTCTGATGGCAATCTCGTGAATTATTTAGAAGATTTTACTGGTGGGGAGGGTACTTCTGTACACGAGAGGAAGAGTGTGTTGTCAGAGTATATGAACAGTGGGGGGGGGGGGGGGGGGGGGAGGGGGACTCCCTCTGCCACATATCGGGCATAGTATACGTTGACTCGTTTACTCGGCTTGACCTACCTCCTGAATATTCATGTATCCATAGTAGTTCATGACCCCTTCTTGCTCCAAGAGATACATGCGGACCCAGCTGTGGAATCCAGACACCGAGGAGCTGTCGGACCACTCTCCAGTGAAGACATGCTCGAAGCCGGAGGTATCTTGAGATGCCTTGCGTGTGTAGGGAGTGAAGATCAGACCACGGACGAACTCCTTGTACTGAGACACGGAAGAGTAATATCCTGTGGGGAGATGAGGGAATAAGTTTTATTTTTAATCAATTAGAATTAACGAATGTAAAAACAAACAGACATATCAAATGAAAATATCAAATGAATGTAACTGCAGGTTGTTACAACAATTGTTGTTTGGGTCTAATTCAAACCAATGTAACCAAATCGAGGCTGGAAGGGCAAATAGTCTGACTCTTTTTTTTATTTAAATGTGAAGCTGTATTCATTATCGCTATTAGGCCATTGGGGAACACTACAGAGATTAAACGTCAGCTTAATGATATGAACACAGCGTGATCTTACCTAAGGATTTGACATACTCGTACGCAATACTCATTACAGTGGTATCAAACATGGCGTCCATGAAGGCGTCTTGCTCAGCTTGCTCCCATGCCGTGGTGACCTCGGACTGACCTTGGGATGTGACGTAGTTATCGAAGAGGGCAATTAAAGTCTTGTAGGTGTCGCGCTGAAAGAAGGCTGTGTTCACAGATGTGAACATCCTTTGGTAGATTTGGATGGAAATAAGTTAAGAGTTAGCACAGACTTAATTCAATTACATTAGTGGCTTCATAAAAAAATATGGTTATTGGGTAATTAATTGCATAAATCTATAGTCCAGAGTGCAACTATTACTTGTACATGTGTTTCTCATTGCTAGTTTCTTACGGGTTGCTTGAGACGTCCTTTTTGGTTCCGGAGTTACTGATGTAAGTGCCCACGTTCATGGAGTAATCGGAGCTGCTCAGCCGGTTGACATCAGCGTTCCACAAGGCAGTGGCGAACTCGTCCATGTTGGTTGGGGCACTGCCGTCACCGGGGTTACTTGGTGCAGATGTTACAACGGGGGAATCACCTGGGAATTTGTGTAACGATTACAAAAAAAGTAACTTAAACACCGACCGCTCCAAGCCCGATTGATCCAATCCCGATCTTCTGATCGGGAAACTTTGCTTGTATAATACAAATGGGAAAAGGCAATTTTAACAAATGCCTACAAAACACTGGACTGAATTATCATAAGAGTAGGCCTATTCATACACTTAAAGGTAGAAAACAGTATTGGTATTCATTTAAAAAGATGTTTTTATTAGTATACAGTCTCAAAGCTTACTGATTATGAAGTTCAAACGAGTATCAATCTTCCATAAATAGTTCTGTCTGAAGTACTGTCAGTGTCGTGTCACAATGTCATTTGAAGACCCAGATTGTAATTTCGGTTGTAACAATCGAAATTAAGGACATTGTATTTACATGCTGAAAAAGTGTCCACGGTTTTTCGCTACTTTCTCCTGACTTGGACGACGGATTGAGCCCACATTTTCACAGGTTTATGTTTCCTTGTATATATACTGAATCACACTTTACAATCAGCTTTACAAATCCTATATTTTACCTTTAAATCATATATGTTTTTGCTGTACTCTATTACAAAATAATTCACTGTACTATATTCAAATGAATAAATTAAAACACGAAAAGGTATAATATTATTAGTATTTTACCCAGCACTGACGTGTGTTAAGCACTGTATACTTTGTACTTGACCAAGCCAAGTGGAAACAAATCCACAGGTATATCACTCGGTTGGATTCGAACCCACGATCTCCACCGAGCTTGCCCTTTTTAGCGAGAGGCAGTCAAAATCCTATGTATTAGCAGCGAGTACCGCAACGATTTTAACAGATGTTAAATATACATTTGAGATAAAAGGTTTAATAATGTCGAAGTGTTTTTGCTTGTCCCATTTTATGGTTATTTATTTTGGCCTATTCATTTATTTATTTCCCAGCTTTTTTTTCCAGCTTTATTTTACAGCTTTTTTCATAGCTCCCACATTCTGATGTACGAAATTCAACTAAACAATACTTTTCATTGCAATAAGTGTGTGACGTAGCTAAATTATTCATGTCGAAGCAATATCATTGACTAACGTACCAGAGCATGCATTGTTGTAGTCTATACAGCAGTCACCATACCGGTCACAAGAGCTGTTACACTGGCAGAGCTTGCTGCCGTCGTACCTGGTCTCGCAACGTCCCTGGCAGGATCCTGTGGAAATAAAATAAGAAAATATGGACATTACAATTGGGGGGGGGGGGTGGTCAAAGATTTGAAGGAAAGTTTGATTGAATTATATTCTAACATCTGATGCCCATAGACGTGTCAGAACTTCCGTAGGCCTATAAATACTTTATTATGATGTAATTAACATCTTTGTCTTGTTCCGTGAGTGTAATGGTGATTGTGGATACAAGTTCAATCATTTTGAGAAGGGCTCAGACTATTTATACCTCCCAGCCTCTGTTTCGTTACGTTGATTAGAATGGAAGCCAATATGGTTGCCTCGTGATAAAGGTGCATTGTAAAAAAAACATTATAAGGAAAGTATTTTAACATGATATAATGGAAATCTATTGCATATACGAAATCACATTGTTTTTAACCTCCTCCCCCCGTTTGTTTTTCTTTTCTTCTTTTGTTTTTCAACGTTAACGGTGACAAGAATATGTATCAGTACTGATTAGAGTCAGTGGTGAGGTAGATTGTCAATGTTTTGGATCGTATTCTTTGTCTGCCTTAAGCTGATACATCTTTCGTTTGTGAAGCAAAACCAGTTTGCTTGCGAACTCTGGAAGAGTCATCGCTTTATACCTCAAGCTTGCTAAGGCCAAGGCTCTGGCTTTAGGCTCCGTCAGTCTGTCTGAAAGTCCCGCACCAAAAGTGTACGTTTTACAGGGGTCAAGCTGGATTTCGAAAAGGCCACATATGACACTTTGAAATCCATGCTCTACTTGTTAAAAAATAGCGAAAAGTGACTTACCGAGCTTGCAGTGCAGAAGATAATCGTTGCAGCAATCTCCGTACACGGAGCATGCAGAGTTACACTGGCAAGAGTATGATCCACTGTAACTGCTATCACATCGATTGTAGCACGATGAACCATGGGCTCCTGGTAGAGAAAAAATAAATAAATATCGGTGTAAACTAAACAGAAACACTACATGAAAGACGGGGCAGGAGCGGGGATTCAAAGTAAAAGGAGGTACCAACTGACGGAACGCTTGTCGGTAAAAACGGGGTTAGAGGAAAGGGGCGGAGCGAGGGGATGTGTAAATACAGATCAGAAAAGAACTTGACATGCTAGGATAAAGATATAGGGATGGGGGATGGGTATGTATAATTAAAGGGGTTTACTCATCAGAGAAGGAAGAACAAAAGTAATGTAGGCCTACTGATTGAGATGAAGAACACAAATCATGAGTCATATTGTAATAAATGGACATAAACATTTTGATATAGAGAAGGATGGTGTGAAAGGGAGGAGCTTATGTGTTTACATGAATGACAAGTGAATGTATCAATACGACCTCAAGCGTAAAGTGGGCTGGCGTTTTAAAAAAGAAGGGTGGGATAGACATTTACGTCTAGGTAGTGAAAATAAAAAGGCAGCTGGTGGGTCAGAATGATTGTATTGGAGGCACACGTGAAATAGTGACAAAACTGGCAAAATGAACTAAGCCATACATTTGCACTCTTTGTCCTCTTTGGAATGTGCTTAAATCTTTGAACTCCATTTCCAGCTGCTACCAAAGCTTCTGGGCAAAGGGCCTTCGAGGTTGCATTTCTTGAATTCTGGAATTACTCCACAATGATATCAAAGATAGTTCCTCCCTTGAAAAGTTTAAATCTACCTCTTTGTCAAATTTGTATGTTTTCATTATACGTATTACTTGGTTCTTTCTGTAGTTCATGTTGTAATAATGTACTTGGTTTGGTATGTTCTTGTTCGTTGTATTCCACACACACAATTTTCTCTCTCTACCTTGTTTTTCCTAAGCGCACTGAGACTTCACTGTAATTTTACGCTATATAAGAACTATTTTGTTATTATTCTTATTTATGATGAAAGCGACGATTTAAAGTTTTGATAATATTGATGAGGATCTGGGATGCAAGAGATTATCCATTCTGGGCGCACACTGCAGATACAAAGAACAACACTATCTGCCGGATATCATGTTAGATGTCAGAATGATTGTCAATTCTAGCTACTTCACAAAATAAAACGTGATAAACCTACCTGGCAAAGAAGCAAGAAGTGCAACGCAGACCAAAGCAAACACTTTCATTTTCGGTTGATGATGCACTGACATTCCCGCGATTGAACCACGAGAGCAATTCAACTTTCCACGGCTCCTCCACGCAAAGCTTGTCTAGAACTGAATTCGGAGCTGGGTATTTATAGCGATTTGCTCCCCAGTGACGCAATGATAATACTTTAAGACTATTCTTTAATTAGAACATTTAAAACAATTGTTATCAATTAATCCTAATGCAATCTGTCATTAGCCCTGGACATGTGACGGTCATTGCACGAAACAGAAATGTAATACAGGCTCGAGCATCTCTTATTACGTTCAGTGCACGTGCTCTGTCAGGCCGTCTTATAGGACTCTTCTTCTGTGAAAGTTTCTTTCCCTCACACTGCTGCACTTTAGAACTCTCTACCAGTATATATTGTTTTCCACCGTCTTTTAATAATACCGGGTTCTTATATAACACACAGTCCTAGTATAGCTAGATCAAGGCACTTTATAATATTATTCATTCCTCAAACTTTTCCAGCTCTCTGCTGTGGAGGAATACAACCCGGAGCCGCTTAAATTAGCGTTAAGGGGTTAATTTAACATAATATCATCTCAGCTCTCGCAGGTTCCCATTATTTTTTTTATACACATGGGTTCGAAAAGGACATACATGCTGCCATGACCGGGAGTCGAACCCACACGCTGATGATTAACTCAGAATCTGAGTGCGATGCACCAGGCCGCTCAGCCACGACACGCCAAAGAGAAATGTGAACAGATGACTTGTCTCCCTTTAAATTTGTCTGCATAATTTCGTGTAGCCCTCACCACGACTGTTCCATGTTCCTTGCGTCGAAAAAAATGCACGTTTTATGATAACTATTATGAAAACTGTCTAGAAATTGCATCCAGTGAGCTTTCAAGTTTTACATCATTCGGGTGCACAATAAGTTGTATTGAAGCCATACATTGCACGAGAGGCTAGTGTTGACCCATTGCACTGACGTCACGCGGCTATTACTGTCTACCATGGTCTGCCATTTGCGGAATCAAAATGCATGTAAAGATGATGGTGTGCATCTACACTGCAAGCGTGTTGCCGAAATTGGGCACCGCCCAGTTACACACGGGGAACCTGACTCCCAAAATGGCACGACCAAGATTACTCGAGTGATGACGTCATGTGAATACACCACACTGTATTGGGGGAATGTTTGTAGGCACCGACTGGTAAAGTCTTTCACTATTTTGGACCGTAATAGACCCTGTTAATTTGTAATGAGACATTTAGATGAAAGGACAGGATACATTTATGGTGTATTTTTAATCAGCACACTTATCGGTAGGCTCTGAGGTTGCAGGTACATTATTTTATTCATAAAATGAACCTTTATTTAAAGATGCAATTGTACACTGTTAGCAATTGAAATGAGAGTGATAGCTATTATCGATACCGTATGTTTCATTTTTTGGAAAAAGTAAAACATGTAGACCTTAACCCTGGGTGAATCCGACCAAAGGAACTCCACGTTAACCTTTCTCACTAGGCTATATTTAATACAGACCTGGGCCCAATTCCAAAGAGCTACTTAAAAGCACAACAGTTTTCTTGAGCACAAAGCAATTATGCTTACCAGAAAAAAAGGTTGCCTTGGTTTATGTACGGTTTGCAACTGTATCCTGTTTATCTTTCGCTTAGCAGAGTAGTTTTAAGCACTATTGTCCTCTTACGCAGCTCTGTTAATAAATTGGGCCCTGGTAAACGCAAGACCTGAAATTGAACTGTACTTTATCAAGGCGTTTTGATTATCCATAAGCAAACAATTCACTTTAAATGTGTTTTTGATTATAGCCATCGCTTGTTTTAATAGACCTTATGCATTCGCCGCCATCTTTGAGGTCAAATGCGGCATCGAACGTGCGTTGTAGCTGTTGTGACCTCAGCGCCAGGGTGTCCTGACATGTACTAAATGCTCATAGTGACGTCATACGCATGAGGTCTATACGGTAATACTTTAATACTTTTTTTGTCGTGCTTACGTTTCCCATGATGTCACTTACATTAATTGTCTATGATAACGTCATGGTGATCCGTCGCCCACTTTTTGTAAAAGTGTTTTGTTGATCACTCTGTGATGTGTTTAGATTTGACGGTGAAAAGAGCAGTGCCCTACCGATCAGTAATCAGAGTCCGCGTTTACCCCAGCCTGTGAAAAAAAGACAAAACTGTCAGAAAAATGTCATTCTTAAAAATAATTTAAGAAGATAATTTATGACACATGATAATTAAACACGAAACATGTGTCATACTCTTTATGTGTCATACTCTTTATGTGTCATACTCTTTATGTGTCAGTACGTGCGTATTTTAAAGGTGTCTACAAAAACGTACAAACTTTCGCGGTGTTACTTTTATTAGAGATGCAAAAGGAAAGATTTTACGAGTTTATATTAAGTCAAATGTATCCATACATAATCTCAACGGGGACTCTAAGTGACTACAAACTTACCAGGTAAATGTGCGCATGCCCAGAACAACGTAAACTGCCACCTGGCGTCACAGAAGCCATTTGCGAAACCACGGCTTGAAATTGGGCTTGGGTTCTGGCTCCGTCAGTTATTTAGAAAACGTGCTCTTTCCTTACGGGGCTTCAAACAGGCGGACGAAGCCCAAGCCGGGCCAAAGCCCAAGCTGTGGTTTCGAAAAGGCTCCGAGTCTCACAGCCTGTTGATTTGGAACTCGAATTGATATAAAGAGAACGCAGCGAAACGTCTTGGTTTTTCACAGCAGCCTAGATGTCTGCCACAAAATGTCGTTAGTGTGTTCAAACTCAGTCATGAATTTTAAAGAACGGCACATTGTCTATCGCAAAGCAATAATATTGCAAATACTATATTGCCAACAGTCTGATTCGAAATGTTATTGACTAGTTTCATCATTAATTGTATTATACTCATTGTTCTTAATAATTTTTCTTTCTTTCTTTCATTCTATTTCTTTGAATATCGAAACGCTGTACCTCTTGGCAGCATACTAAGAACTTGTCTTTTTCCTTCACGTGCAAACTTTTGACCGTCTTGATAAGAGGGCGTGGTGGAAGGGGCACAACTTGGTTGACCAATCATAACAGCCGTAAAAGTGGGCGTGGTCTCTACCGAGGCCCGGAATTGCTCGATCATCATGGTACCCACTGCCTGGTTGGCGTTGTAGTCTTTGTTCTTCAAGAAGAACGTTTTGTTGTTATTGCTCACACTGTCTATGTCAGCCCTAAACGGCTGCGGACAAAACGCGTGTAATTAATTAGAAGGAGAGAAGTGTTTTACGGGCCTGAAGTTGGATGGAGGGGTGGGGTTAAGGTACAATTGCCAAAATGAAAAAACAAACAAACAAACAAACAAACAAACAAACAAACAAACACACACATAAAAAAAAACCAAAACAGATATCTCCTTCCTTGCCGGGGAAGTACAGTGGTCTTAACAGTGGTGGAAAAAATATATAAGATCATCAAACCTAGTAATAAAATAGATGCGTTCTATATTTGTTCTATCCATGCATGAGGTCAGTCTGATCCGAATTATTTGTCAGGTGAATGGGAATTTGAGTGAGAAGATACAATACAAATCAGATGTCATGCTGGTTCGACCCGGGAAACTGGAGGAAGAGTCGGTTTGGTCCCCTAGGACTGAATCGTTCACTTAGGAGAAATGTGCAATAAAATTATTTTACCTCAAGGTATAAAATTTCCTCCGAGAAGTCGAGCCTGATCGTCCATCCACCAACAACTTCTTTCCGGATCGGGATCCAGAATTTCCCTCGGAAGCCTCCCTGCCAGACGTATTTGACCTCGGTTGCCGGGCAGTCGAAAAAGGGTGGTGCTTCCGTTGTGGGAGCCACGCAAGAGCCCGGTTCTTCCGGCTCACAGCACTCCAACTGGCCACCCATGTGGACGGTGAAGCTCGGCGCGGACTGGACAGAGGTGGTCGCCATGAAAGTCTGCCTGAGGTAGGTGCCTGCTGCTAAATAATCCATGTAGGGTTTGCTCTTTAAACGGTAGATTGTTCCTCCATTCGCGCTACCAACAATCGTGGAGTCGTATACCTTGAATGTCAAAAGATGGTGAAGAGGATGGGTGTCAAAAAACAACACTTCGTCAGTGGTGTAACCAGAGGGGGGCGTGGGTGGGTAGCGGGGCCGGAGCTCCCCCGCTTAGAACCCTCCCCTCCCCCATGAAATTGGATCGAGAAAAAATGCAAAATTGAATGGTTCGAGACATAACAAGTATCATTAGCTCATCCTAAAACTCAAGTTCATAAAACGAAAGTGACATTTCTTTTGAGATATTGAATGTACTCCGGATGAAAACATTTCAGTTAGAGTGTTCACCAGATTGTATTTTATATTAAATATTTCAAAAGAAAGGCTAAGACGCAATTTAGTTTAATCTGTTTGTCACCTTAAATCTCTCCGGTAAATGAGAGAACACTCAAAAATCATTTGATTCTGTACTTAATCAATTAGTTTCAGGGGTTTACAAATCATTCTTCATTTTCTTCTTACCCACCTCTAAGTAAGTTATGGGCTCAGAGAAGACGATTTCTAACACCCAGCCCCCTACAACCTCGTTCTTGATTAGAACTATAAATTCACCACCGAAGTTCCAACCATTCCATTCGTATAAGACCTTCGTGGAGGAGCAGCATGTGCTACAGCCCAATGTCTCATCATCAGGTGGTGCTGGTGTAGTGTTGTCAGGCAGGTCAGGTGTAGTCTCATTATCATGTGGTGCTGGTGTAGTGTTGTCAGGTAGGTCAGGTGTAGTCTCATCAGGTGGTGCTGGTGTAGTGTTGTCAGGTAGGTCAGGTGTAGTCTCATCATCATGTGGTGCTGGTGTAGTGTTGTCAGGTAGGTAAGGTGTAGTCTCATCATCAGGTGGTGCTGGTGTAGTGTTGTCAGGTAGGTCAGGTGTAGTCTCATCATCAGGTGGTGCTGGTGTAGTGTTGTCAGGTAGGTAAGTTGTAGTCTCATCATCATGTGGTGCTGGTGTAGTGTTGTCGGGTAGGTCAGGTGTAGTCTCATCATCAGGTGGTGCTGGTGTAGTGTTGTCAGGTAGGGCAAGTGTAGTCTCATCATCCTCATCATCAGGTGGCGCTGGTGTAGTGTTCTCAGGTAGTGCAGCAGGTGTAGTCTGGTCATCAGGCAGGGCAGGTGTAGTCTCATCACCCGGAGGTGCTGCTGCAGAGTATTCTGGTGTTGTCGGTGCCAGTGAAGTGCTGCCCGACCATGCCGACGTAGCATCATCCATCGATGGTGGCGTAGCTTTGTCCGGTGGCGGCGTTGCCTTGTCCGGCTTGTTAGGATCTCCGGCGCAGGTTCCGCAGTCTTCTTGACCGATCAGGCGGACAGTGAACTCGGGCATGGGTTCTACGAACATGGCGTTGAAGTCCATCTGCAGAAGATACCCTGGTAAGAGGTTTGCGTTCCAGTGTTTGTTCTTCAGAATGTACAGTGTCATCATACTGTTCGTGCTCTCAACATCCGCATTCCAAATCTTAAAAAAATACAATTTGAAATAGTCACATGATTGAGACGATAAAGGCATTTGGTAATCTTGTTTGGCCGAAAAGATCAATAACTTGGCTTGTCACAAAAATCCGGTTGCAACATGCTTTTGTTCACCCGCAAACCCTTTCAATAAGAAGCTTCCAAAAAACACAAGGGGAACCGACTCAGTAATTATAAAACAATTGACCCTGCGACCTCCGTGTCACTGCTTTACCAACTGAGCTATCTAGCCCTATGTTGGCGGTCTCCTTATTTTGTCAATATCTTTGCTCAAGGGAAAGTCAAAAGTTGTACAACCGTATCTACTACCGTATAGTCAGGGATCAGGCCCAGTATACACTTACAGTTAAACTAAGACATTCTGGATCAAAGCTGCAATTACAACAAATACATTTGGCTTCATGCATGAAGTCCGCGCGTCCGCAGCAGTAATACATTTATCTTTGGTACTGAGTTCTGAAAACACGAATTAGCAATCATCCGAAAGTGTACGACATCCACATGGGAACATCATGTTAGTTCATAAGACACAAACCTTGACATCAATGACTGGTTTGGAGAACTTGAGAGCAACCTTCCATCCTCCCGACACTTTGCTGGTGATTGGAATGGAAAACTCCGCATTGAAGTTATTTGGCCAGTGGCTCAGGACGGTAGCCTTGCTTCCGCACGTATAGCAAGATGCGGAGATCAGCGGAGGGCAGACTACCAGGAGCCCAAACCACGAGAGAAGTTGCACACGCTGTATCATCATGTCTGGTTAACAAAAAATGAGTAATATTGCACAGCGGTATTGTATTGCTCATACTATCTCGGGAACGAGGACTTTCACTTTCGTATACTTCAGTGCCAGCGTACGTGTACGCACGACAGGCATGTTTAAGAGAACGGGAAAACGAAAACTTGTTAACGTTGAGAACTGAATTATTACACGAAAATGAAGGATGAATCATTTCACGAAAATGAAGGATTTTTGTTAGAAATATCTGACGTCAAAAACCCATCGTCGACAAAATGTATACGGTCATGGAAGGCTAATCCGGTGAGATTAGTACCTTATAACAGGTAAGATTTGAATTATGGGGCTCTGAAAAAATGTCCGCCCAGAAACTGGCCCTCATATCCAGGACTCTGTTAATAGCACAGAGAAAGAGTCCCACGCGGGCCATAGGTTCGTACGTGCTTTTAGTGTGGAAAAAATAGAGCGCAAAATATGTATGTATTTTGCGCGACATGTCCGACATGGACTATTATGTCCGACGACAAGTTTGAACCGTTGTGTCCGACTGACACTATTATGGGTCGGACATAATGATTTGTCGGACAAAGTGGGTCGGGCATAATGGCACACTGGGTCGGACAATATTGGTGCATAACAAACGTGCAACCACCACACACAAGGTCATTGCACGTGGTAAGGTAGAGTTGAGTTACATGACACGAGTTATCCACGATCGATTCCTTCAAATTTTGTCAAAAGATATTAATCCAAGTACAGCGTACAACGTACAGGTGTTTTGGGTATCGCCTCGCATCGTCCGATGTTTTGGATCAGTGCATTCTTATAATAAGTTAACCAAAGAGTAAACAAGAAAGGACGCAATTTTAATAAAACTCATCAGAAAAAAATAGTTAGTAAAAGTTTAAGGAATGCTTAACGAAATGCTAAAAGGTGACGGTGAATAAATAAATAAATCAAAGAGGAAGTTTCATTTGCAGATGGAATTATGGCAGGCTGATCGGGATCTGAAAAAAAAAACAAAGGTCGGGAATTCTGCATCTTGAAGAGGTTTTTCAATACTAAGAATTATTAAGATTTGAGCAGTGGAGTTTGTAGAGTTTTGGCTGTCATCCCATGGTCTTACCTTTTCCTCCGTTCAGCAGGATTTGTCGACCTCAGTCCAGTAACGTGTGAGACGTCCGTATGTTAAGGCATTCAGTGTATATACCACTTTTATACGTCTATTGGGTCACGTGTTGGAGTTTGAGCAAGGCTTTGCACGGCGTACTTGGAGATACCATTATTATCTTCGGTTTTGATATCGAGAGGAAATATCATTAATTATCGGTTACCGTATGAACGAACATTATCGGCCATGTCAGTCAAAGTCGAAACATCTGTTTCCTCGCAATACTCAAATATTAAAATGTAGATCGTGGTTGAATACGTAAACGGTCAGAAAAAGGATCAAACTGCTTAGTGCCTAACCGTGGTTTGTGTTTAGCCCCGAAAGCAGCGGTAATTCAATACGGGACAGTGTTCTTCAGCTAAGTTACCACCGTCGAAGAATATTGACAACTTTAGTTTGCAGTTTTTTTTTACCAAGGACAGGTCATTGTTAACTATCAATTCATAGCCTAAAAATTGTTAAGGCGGAAGGAACGTTTTCGCAATTCACTTTGTTTCCATGACAGTTAACAATAGTCGTCCGCAATTCTGAACTGAACAAGTCCGTGGTTAGAAAGTTAACAATTCCTCCGGCAATTCTGCTGCAGTACACTTGACAATGCCTTCGCGGTAAAGTGAACAAGTCCACTGCGGTTAAGTTATGTTAAGTAATTCCACCGGGGCAAAGTTATCAAACTGGACAACTTGTTGAACGAGTTTCGTGAAGTTAAAGCAATGATGGGTTGTGATGAGCAATCATTCGCGTGTCTGTGTAACTAAACAGTTTTGTAGTAAGCTCGAGTTCGCAATTTTATATTCACCAGAGAGACGATAAAATAAAACTGTGCATAATTAGTCAACATACAATGTTCTGTACACTTAAGCAATGCTTCATTCCTCTAAGTTTGGACCCTAATTGCCTCAATTGTTTAACTGTAATTCATTTGGAAATAAAAGGTTTTAACCCTCCATTGTACAAAAAAAAAACATGTACGTTACGTTCGTCTTAATGGCGCAGGTCTAGTATTTTTCTTCATTTTGAAATGAAAAACATTGACAGCAAACCGGATTAAAATTGCAATACAAACTAGTCAACACACACTAATCGGGTTGCATTATCAGTTGTTTTTAATGTAATCAACGGTTTAATTCAGGGGACAAAGATTACATTCTTTTAAAGGAATAAAACAACAACGACATTGATGGGCAAACTGTCGATCTTTTAGATAGAAACCAATAGACCGTTTGCGCGACCAATGTAGACATGCGGTCACGTGACCTCCTTTGAGTATAACTCCATACAGCTGATGGCAAAATGTGTAAAGAGATATGCCGTTACAAGGAGTGAGCACAAAAACAGTCGATTTTACTTTTAAGTGATAAACTAGTTAATCAGCCCCTTTATTTAAAATAGTATGTTGTGGCATTAATTTAAAACACATCTCTGTTTCATAATTTAACAGAATTCTACTAAAAAGAGGTTTTTTTTAGCCATGCACTACCGGCGTCGGACGACTATGTAGCCACCCGCCTGTTATTTTGTTTGTACATTGTAGGCCTAAATCACTTTTTAAAAAAAAAAGGTAAAGAACGTTGGAAATGTGAGCATTTATACCTAGCCTTGCAAAATTTCAAACAGGCAAAGGAATCACACAGTTTTGGAAAGCAATTTCTTTGGATGATTTCAGCTTCAAAACTTTTGAAATTTTTGTGTTGAAAAGTGTGTGGTGATCGCGGTCGTCTGGCCTAGCGTTCCATCGTGCACTAGTATACATCGAGCACAGTATACGTTACTTGTACAATATCAAGACTTGCTGGAACTGTCCTTACTGGCTTTATTCAGCCACTTGAAGGTCTCTGGTACAAACTCTGGAATATTTTTTCACAGATTTCGAGCAAGAAAAGCATTGATCGAGTAAACTAAATGCAACAATCATCGTGTACCGTACCGCACTTTCCTATGGAGGACGTTGTATGTGTTTACATTTTATACCCCATACAGGTCACGTGACGCGGGTCGCGCAATCGGTCTATTTATTGTCTGGTATTATCGTGTACTATAATTGAGGAATTATTGCTGCCTTGTCTCCACTGGCTACCCTAAAGCATGGCTTAGCGTCTAAATAAACGTACTGTCTGACTGAATGAGCCGATTGCATTTCGGTAATTCTACGATAATTAGGCTCTTGAGAAAGCATTCTGAAAGGGGGTCGAACCAAGTGCATTGAAAGTGCAAGCCAAGTAGTGTAACCACTGAACCAAGCCGCCGGTATTAGGTCGCACAATTAGGTCGCACCACGTTTCTCTCTGTATTGTAAAATGTTCATATAAACATATGTTTAAACGTAAGCTTGAAATTAAGTATCAATTTTACAATAAAGTACTGATTGTTTTGACCATGCTGTCGGTTTAAAAAAATAGCTTCATTTAAACTGGGGCTTGTGCTGGCCGAAGTTAAACGGCGCAGTGTTTTACAATCGACACAGTGCTCCTTTTTCGTATGTTTCATGATAAGTTCACCGTGATGAGGTCAGTTTTCTCGGTCCCTGTGTTGCCTGTGACTTTGACGGTCATCGGAATGGAATGTGGAACTAGCGACCCCTGAATAGAGGGCGCTTAGACCTGTGGACGGTTACAAATAAAAAAAAAAAGAGAAAACAGAAATATTGTCTTCTTTTATTCCAAAAATGCTTTGAACATTAAAGATGCAACCAAATAACTTTTTTATTTTTTATTTTTTTTAGGTTCATTCATGAATTTTCTTTTAGTTTTTTTTTGCTTATATTTTATTTATTTGTTTATTTGTTATTATTAGTTGTTTAAGAAGCGTTACTTGTTTCCCCCAGCACATCTTTATTTCTGGTTCTTGGAACTGGTATCAAGTTTACAAAAATAAAGCTTTCTATCCTTTTTCCTGTTTTCCTTTGGACTATTTCAGTCGTGTGTTATACTTAAAAAGAAAAAGAAGACAAAGTTTTTCGAGAATTTTTTCCAACAATCAATTTTGACATTTTTACCTCATAATTTGGTTCAACCTTATATTGCGATGTGCATGTATTTTCATGCATCGGTCTCTCTTATAAAATTACAGGCTTACCTTTTACTCGCATTAAAAAAGGTTGGTCGTCTTTTTTTTCCTTCACGTGGTAAATCGTCAGAGTCGTCAGAGGGCGTGGTGGAAGGGGCACAACTTGGTTGGCCAATCATAACAGCCGTAAAAGTGGGCGTGGTCTCTACCGAGGCCCGGAATTGCTCGATCATCATGGTACCCGCTGTCTGGTCGGCGTTGTAGTCTTTGTTCGTCACGAAGAACGTCCTGTTGTTATTGCTCACGCTGTCGATGTTAGCTCTAAAAGTCTGAGAAGAAAAGTTCACGCACGGGCAAAAATTTTAAGAAGCATTTCAGAAATTCTTTTCTCAGAGCTTCATTATACAAAGTTGTGTTCAATTGTTGTGTTCTAAACACCCCCCCCCCCTTAAGCGAGCGAACTTTGCAGAAATGTTACCGTTATACTGATGTGTTAAAGTTACTGTAAACTTGAGACTTTCCAGAAAAACTCCACACACTGCTTTGGTGTGTTGTGGTTGTGTTAGGATCCACGGAGTATATGCAGTGCTAATATCGGACGTCAATGAACGGGTAAAACTGAAACAAAAAATATTTAAATAAACATTACAAAATAACATATTTTACCTCAAGGTATAAAATTTCTTCCGAAAAGTCAAGCCTGATCGTCCACCCACCAACAACTTCATTCCGGATCGGGATCCAGAATTTCCCTCGGAAGCCTCCCTGCCAGACGTATTTGACCTCGGTTGCCGGGCAGTCGAAAAAGGGTGGCGCTGCCGTTGTGGGAGTCACGCAAGAGCCCGGTTCTTCCGGCTCACAGCACTCCGACTGGCCGCCCATGTGGACGGTGAAGCTCGGCGCGGACTCTGCGGATGTCATCGCCAAGAAACTCTGCCTGAGGTAGGTGCCTGCTGCTAAATCATCCATGTAGGGTTTGCTCTTTAGACGGTAAATGGTGTCTCCATTCATGCTACCTGTGATCAGGGTGTCGTACACCTTATGGGGAAAGGAGTCAAGTTCAAAACACTTTTGTCTCATGGAATCTATCAAATTAACTTTTTTTTCTAATAAGATTGTTAACCTTTCAAGTTTCTGGGAAAATATTCCTGGTACAACTTTAGACCTAGTCCTACATAAATTGATACTCATTGTAATCGGGAGGAGCACAGTTATGTCAGTTATGTAGTTAATTTCTGTTCGTTCTGTAATTGGAAGAAGAAGATTCAGCAGCTTGGAGTTTTGTTTTGATAGCCTGCGTTTTTAATTTTTTTTCCCATAATGCAAATGTTCAGTTTCCACTCCCTGGAAACTTTAAAAAAAAAAATGTTTTTCTTTTGAATCACCTGTAGCTCGATGACGGGTTCGGAGAAGACAATTTCCAAAACCCAACCACCGACCACCTCTTTCTCAATTGGAACCACAAACTCCCCTCCGAAGTTTCCACCAGGCCACTCGTAGAGTATTTCCGTAGAAGAGCAACATGTCTTGCAGCCAAGTGGTTGTACTGTTACTTCTGGTGCCGGGACTTCCGTGGTGACGGAATTATCTGGCGGCGCTGAAGTGGTTTTTGGTGGTGCAAGCGTAGCTTTGTCCGGTGCCGGCGTTGCATCGTCTGGTGCTGGCGTTGCCGTGTCCGGTTTGTCAGAATCTCCAACGCAGGTTCCGCAGTCTTCCTGACCAATTAGGCGGACGGTAAACTCGGGCATGGGTTCTACGAACATGGCATTGAAATCCATCTGAAGGTGGAATCCAGGGAAGAGGTTGGCGTTCCAGTGTTTGTTTTTGAGAATGTACAAGGACGCTTTGCTGTTCTCGGTATCAACATCTGCATTCCAAATCTAAAACATATACATTATAACAAAAAAAAACAAAAAAAAACATTATCAAGGAGCAAAAATGTGACATTCCATCAATATACCGGTACTTTCCCTGAAATCACCGAGAATGCCCGGTACATATACAGCCATCTGAAGCCAGACGAAGCATACTCGAAGAAGTGTTTTCTGTACATTCAAGCTTCATTTACAGAGTCGCTGATGGACTTTCCTTTCTTTTCATTTTTAAGGATAAAAACAGTGTACAGAAATAATGTTAATTAAATGAAATTGCACTTTGATAGTGTTTAAAATATACATGAAAATACCCCCAAAATGAAGAGGCCCAAAATCCACCAAAATACGCAACATAGACTGCACCCCCTAGAGAAGATGTAACAAAAAGGGGGGAAGCAGACTGAACTACCATCTGGTTAATCTCCAAGCACTGTCAGACAATCAAAATGAGAAAACAAGGAAACGGTTTCAAACGGACACAGTAAACAAGAACGCCAACAACAACAACCAATAAACAAAAACAAATGCACTAAAACGGTTTAATAAACAAATTATGGCGCAAATCATTAATTTTCTCAGATCAAAACATTAATTATCAAACTGTAACGAGAGAGGAAACTATTCTGACTAGTAAACTACTTTTTACAATAACTGTTGGGTTCTTATCTAGTAACTAAAAGTCAATGCGATTTACAACATAATCCCCGTTCATCAGGCACAATAACTTATAATATTAGCGTTCAGTGATAATCCAACGCAATTTCGTCTTAGCCCTTGCAAGTTCCCATCTATGCACCTGGGTTAAGGGAAGCAATTTATGGTTAATTGTCTTGCTCATGGAAACAAGTACCTAGCCCGGTAATCGAACCCAAACTCCGATGACTCAGAGCTTGTGTCCGATGAGCTTAACCGCTCAGCCATGACACTTCCATGGGTGGAAAGTTTGCATGTCTGCAGCTAAAGGTAGAAAGTGGATTTAAAGAACGAATTTATTTGTAAAGCACACACCTTGACATCAATGACTGGTTTGGAGAACTTGAGAGCAACCTTCCATCCTCCCGACACTTTGCTGGTGATTGGAATGGAAAACTCCGCATTGAAGTTATTTGGCCAGTGGCTCAGGACGGTAGCCTTGCTTCCGCACGTATAGCAAGATGCGGAGATCAGCGGAGGGCAGACTACCAGGAGCCCAAACCACGAGAGAAATAATTGCACACGCTGTATCATCATGTCTGGTTATTATATAAAAAAGGTGTACTAGGTTATCATCTGGCTCGTACGTGCTTCTAGTGCGGGCAAATAGAGCGCAAAATGTGAACGTAAGTTGCGGGCCATTATGTCCGACATGGACTACATGTTCGACGACAATGTGGACCATTATGTCCGGCCATAATGGTTAAAACTTTTCGTCGGACATGCTGGTTCATGTCGGACATAATAGTGTGTGACAATCGTACAACCATCACACACAAGGTCAGTGCACGAAGTAAGGTAGAGTTGAGTTTTGTTACAAGTTTTTTTTGCGATCGATTCCTTCAAATTTGTACAACAATATACAATGTACAATGTACACACTCAGCTGTTTTAAAACACAAAGTGTATTGCCTCACAATGTCCGATGGTTTGGTTCAGTGCGTTCTTTAGCAAATTAACCATTAAGAAAGAAGGCAATTTAAAACAATTCATCAGAATACATTTTGGAAAAGGCTTAAGGGATGCTTTATAGAGAAGTTCAAAGAAGAAATTCCATTTGCAGATGCATGGCATGATTACAGGGCGAACGGAAATTCTGCACATTGAAGATGTTTTTTCCAATACAAAGCATTATTAAGATTTGAGCAGTGGAGTTTGTAGAATTTTGGCTGTCATCCCGTGGTCTTACCTTTTCCTTCGTTCAGCGGGATTTGTCGACCTCAGTCCAGTACCCTGTGAGACGTCTGAATGTCAAGACATCCAATGTATATTACTTTTATACACCAATTGGGTCACGTGTTGGAGTTTGAGCAAGGCTTTGCACGGCGTACTTGGAGATACCATTATTATCTTCGGTTGTGATATCGAAAGGAAATATTATCATTTATCGGTTACCGTACGAATGGATATTATCGGTCAGGTCATCAACCAAAGTCGAAACATCTGTTCCCTCGCAATACTCAAAACGTTAAAAACGTGTGACATCATGAATATTGATATTCCCATAAGTTAATGGGACACAAAGGTACATTTCCAAGGATCGCTATCAGAATACAGTTTGGAAAAGGCTTAATGGATGAGTTCAAAGAAGACATTCCATTTGTAGATGCATGGCATGATTACAGGGCGAACGGGAATTCTGCACTTTGAAGATGTTTTTTTAATACTAAGCATTATTAAGATTTGAGCAGTGGAGTTTGAAGAGTTTTGGCTGTCATCCCGTGGTCTTACCTTTTCCTCCGTTCAGCAGGATTTGTCGACCTCAGTCCAGTACCCTGTGAGACGTCTGAATGTTAAGACATCCAACTTGTATACATCGATTGGGTCACGTGTTGGAGTTTGAGCAAGGCTTTGCACGGTGTACTTGGAGATACCATTATTATCTTCGGTTGGGATATCGAAAGGAAATATCATTTTATCGGTTACCGTACAAATGAATATTATCTGTCGGGTCAGCCAAAGTCGAAACATCTGCTCCCTTGCAATACTCAAAACGTTAAAAACGTGTGACATCATGAATATTGATATTCCCACAAGATTAAATGGGACACAAAGGTACATTTCCAAGGATCGCATTAAAAACAAATTCCCTTTAGGTACTTCGGGGAAAGCTTTCTTCACGTGAGTCGAACCCCTAACCGTAATTGGAGGTCACAGTGTAACCCCTAAAAGAAACCGCAGATATTAAGGCTACACGTTTCTCTCTGAATACTAATTTGGAAAAAAGGTCCTTGTTTAAAATGTCTCGGCTGTTTTACAAAATTTCCAAAAAACGAATCAATGTATTTTCTGTTTTAACTGATATACCAAAAACTAAAAACATGTTGTTTTTCCTTTTTCAGCCAGTACGGATTGGAATAATGTTAACAAAGTTTCAGTCTAGTAGTCGATTTAGGCTAGATAATAATATAGGCGCCATCAATGAATGAAAGAATATTGTAAGTCACCCATAATGTTATGGTCGCCTTAACTCAGAAAAAATTACTACACTACATGCAAGTCTATAAAAGAGACAAAACGTAAAAGTAAAACAAGCCTTTTTCTCAAGGCGGTCCCTGTGTATCGCCCTTTGTAAGACACATAAATGACCGCGCACACAATAGACTAAAACATTGACCGCCTGGGAGACAGGCTAGCTTGCCACACGCCGCGAGGTAGTTTCGCAACGGTGGGTCATCGATTTTCAGTCAGCAGCATACTTTGACGGCAGTTTACACAAAAACTGCAGGATTTCCGTTGGAGAACTTTTTGGATTGTTACTCTCAGTTAATTTTTATATCTAAAACTGCTAACAAAATCTAGTCCCGCGATTGCCGGAGCGAAACTCATTTTCTGGAGGCTGGTTGAGATTCAGCCTGCCTGTTACAGCAGACACGTGTCGTACACAGTTTAGATTCGAACATGAGACGCTTGTTCGATAGACAGGACCAGTGTCCGACCCCGAGAAACCCGATGTATAACCAAACGCTGTGTCAATATTGACATGGCATTGAACAAAAAGAGAATGACACCTCTGCAGATGACTCTGATGACCCCACTGACGTTAAGGAAAGAAGAGACTAGGGTAAACCGGGGGAAGATGGGACAGAAAACCAGTTTTTGGATAATAAAAATAAAAATTTACAATAAGTGTCCATGTTGGCTTATTGATACTCAAGGTTGTTTATATTTTAACCTTTTAACAAAATTTCAAGCGACTTTTTTAAAGTTTTAGATGCCAATACTATAATTTTGAATATAAATTTAATGTCCCATTTTACCCCTGCCAATATTTCGGGGTATGATGGGACACATGCATTGAATCAATGACTGAACAAAAAAACATTAAAATTGAATATTTGATATTTTTGGGAGGAAATTGGATCCCACACTGAGGCAAGATGGGACATGATTACATGACCATTTTCCAGAACTGTCAGTGCTTAGTGTGGTAAGTCAGTTCAAAACAATTTGTTGTTAAAATATTATAATAATCAACGATTACAGTTTACATCTTGTGGAATTTTTAAATTGAATAGTTTAATTGTTTTAAACAATATGAATATGTCCCATTTTACCCCAACCACTCATAGATCATTATAAGTTGTTGAATAATTGTCCCATTTTACCCAACTATAAAATTACTTTTGGGGTAAAACGGGACAGATCACCAAAACCACCCTGGGAAAAGAATTGTTTACACCTAGTAAGTCTGAATTGCTTTTAGCTGGCATTGATATCATTTCTGAATATGTGCTCAAACAAAAGGGTTAATTGCTATTGTAAATAAATCTCGACACTCTTCTAAACATACCCATCGGAACTGGTAACCCGCAAGTATTATACTAATTCGTGAAACTTGACAACAGACACATAACTTTGTTTGCCGCCACTCACGCTAATAGAAAAAGAAAATGCTAAAAAGACGACCTCAAGAGACAGACGACATGCCAACAAACCAACATGTAGAAAGGGGATTTGCCGGAAAGAGTTTTGATCATGTTAAAATACGTTTAGTAAGAAATGTCCCATCTTCCCCCAGTGTACCTAACATAAATTCCGCTCGACACTCGTAGAGGAATACGGAAAAACAACAAAAACCCGTCTTAGCGACGACATGGAAGATTACCGGTGCCCAAAATGCTCAATATTGAGAGTCAGCATCCTTAGAGAACAACATTGGACAATTTTCAAAAATTAAACTTAAAATAATCTTGAAATCTTTGATAACATAAAATGTGTGGCTCTCTGACGCCGGGCGCCGCTTTTCTCTACAGTTTTGTGCACCGTCATTAGCTCGTAATTCAAATTATAGCGCCACCAAGTGGTACGGTCAGTGACGGCCGGGATTAACAATGGCGGCGCCCATAGACACTGCCGTCGTGTTGGAAAGTTGAAGATTTCCTATTGAAATTCAGACATTGAAATTCGTTAATTCAGTTATCTTTAATAGTTTAATCATGGCCAATGACATGGTGAGTGCAATTTTAGTTACATTATTTTTTTATCCATCGTTTATAAGTAACGGCATTTTGATTGAGACTTTCTTTGTAATTTTTGTACTTGTTCCATGGATGCATGTAGCCAATACGCTGGACTACCTCCGCTTCTTGGCCAACGAACCCTGTCCTCTAAGACCATACATCAAATTTCAAATCGAGACTTACTTTTTATTGGCAAATTTAACCCTCAATGATCGGTCGAGCATTGCTGGCAGAGTCATCGTGCGATAACTCCTAGCCCTAGGCTTTCGGTGGAATTTTATGACAAATCTCCGTGCTGGTATAAGTCCATGTCAACGACATCAGAGGAACCATGATAGTTTCTGTTGTGATGTACAGCATGAGGGCGCTATGACTCGTAATCTTGTGCTAGTCTTTTTCGTGTCGCTATGTGTGTGTATTCGTTCGTCATGCTGTCGTCCGTCGCCGAACGCCCCTTGCCCCGTCCCCCACCTCCCTCAAAAAAGGGTCATATTTGTCACTAAAATTGCAGGCTGGCCTTGTCATGTCCAAGGCGACTAAATGTTGCCTGGCTGCAAACCATGTGGATAGTTTTACAGCGGCTGTCCTCAATGTAATGCACGCAATTAGTCAGCACATCCACCAACGTTTACCGCTGCTCAAAACCTTGACGTCACCACTTTCAGGTAAACATCATAAGAAGACTGCTGGAATAAAGACTAGCTCAAGATTACGATGAGTCATAGTGCCCTCCCGCTGAACAGTGCAACAGCAACCATCATGGCTCCTCCAACGTCGTTCACATGCACTTATACCAGTACGGAGATTTGTCCTAAAATTCCACCAAAATAAGTCATTATACCTCGGATATAATGTACTTGAGACTCTAGTGCAATAACATAGAGATCATCGATCGAAAAATTTTGACAAAAAAGTGTAAGTCTCGATTTGAATTTTGATGTATGGTCCTAGAGGACAGGGTTTGTTGGGCCAAGAAGCGGAGGTAACTTAGTCCAGCGTATTGGCACAATGTATGGGGTTACCATGCATGATGCAGTGCCAGTTAAATTAAATTAATTAAATTAATTAAACTAAAGTAACACTAGTATTATAAGTAGTAACAGCACCAATCTACTTGTGACTCACTTAGTATCCTTACTTTTATGTTTGTGTATAATTTTCAATTATATTTGTTATTTATTCATTATTATTTTTATTTTTTTAACGGAACAAATTTCGTTTGTCGTGTCCATTATCATGGACATGATGGAAAACTGGTCATGCTGATAAAAGCCGAAGGTCGGTTCATTACGTAAAATATATATTGGTTGGA
Organism: Marthasterias glacialis; assembly: GCA_911728455.2. Lineage (NCBI taxonomy): Eukaryota > Metazoa > Echinodermata > Asteroidea > Forcipulatida > Asteriidae > Marthasterias > Marthasterias glacialis. Next base: position 9,570,035 of record OU452234.1, on the reverse strand, counting down.
ATGACAACTTAACTCACATACTCAGTTAATTTTTATTATTGAAAACCTTTAATCCTCCTACATGTCGTTAACTGGGGGGTTACCAGGTTACAACGAACCTAGTTATATGGACGGATCTACTCCAGAGCTATTCTAATTCATTTATGTGGGCCACGACAACATGCCATTTGTTAAAAGTTTCACTGTCTTTAAACTTATTTGAAATTTTAGTTACCAATAAGTTTTTAGCTAAAGTCCATATATCCAATCCAAGTGAACCATAATTATCACATAATAGGTATTTCATACTTAATTTGCAATTTAATTGAGGCCCAATTTTATTATCCTGAAGTCAAAATAAAGTGTAGAAAAAAAAGTATAAACCCAGATTTCTGAACATGTTATGGTCATAATCATGAACTATTATTAAAATGCGCTATACTTTTATGGTAGTTATTGCAACCGCTTTTTTGTCAAATAAAGCAACAAAAAACACAAATGAGAAAAAAATTTAAACTCTAAAACTCGCATTTGAAAAAAATGTTTTTGTACTGAACTGCCACATCAAGTAAGAATCCGATGCAAAAATTAAACATCCTGTATATAAGAATTTACTTGTTTACATTTTTAGGTCCACGTTGACAAATCTCCCTCGAAAAGTCGCCTGAAAGGAGGCCTTATTTTGGTTGGAATATCAGGAGCTGTGATTGGTGGACTTTATGCAGTAGCAACACCCTTCGTCCTTCCAGCCTTCCGTAAGATATGCTTGCCTTATGTTCCAGCCACAGAAAAGCAGGTCACCAATGTCTTCAAGATGCTGCAGACCTCGGGGAAAGCCAGAGGGTCACTTGTGGATCTTGGCAGTGGAGATGGAAGGATTGTAAGTACATTGACTGTGTCTAAATGGAACAATTGTCGTGTTGAAACAGCAGTGCTAGAGTAAACTCTAATGTCTGCCTGTAGCATCTGCGCAAGGCTTGCAAAACATCCCAGATGGCCTTACTGCACAACCATTACAGTGTGAATTGGCCAAGCCACTAGCGCCCTTACAGATTTATAAAGCTAATCAACTATTCATTTATTCAATACATGTAGTTATATGTAATCAATCATGCTGCCAGTCAACTGATCAGCAGAGTGTGGTTTTGATTCGCGGTCGTGACACTTGTGTCCTTAAGCAAGACACTTAACCATTATTGCTCTGTCCTCCCGATGGGACGTAAAGCCTTTGGTCCCGTGTGTTGTGTACTGCACATAAAAGAACCCAGTTACACTTATCGCTAAGAGAAGGGGTTTGCCCTGGTGTTTGTTTATTTTTTAACTGTCTTCTACGGACAGCATAATGACAAACTGATGTTACACAGAAGAAGAGTAGGCCTACTGTAAGGGAACGTCTTTTTGAAGATGTTATCACAGGTTACAAGTTACATAACAGGATTAATTTCTCTGAAAAGAGTACCTTATTCTTGTTGGATTACTTATTGTGGGTGCGTTTGTAAAATATACAAATTAAAATAATAACAAAAACTTAAGCCTCATATTTTTGTTTTCACCAGGTACTTGAAGCAGCAAAGATGGGTTTACAGGCCACAGGCTATGAGCTGAATCCATGGTTAGTCTGGTACTCAAAACTAACAGCCAGGCTTCAAGGATTACAACACAAGGCTGCATTCTACAGAAGAGACCTCTGGAAGGTGGATCTGACTAGATATGACAGCGCCGTTGTGTTTGGAGTTCCGCAAATGGTGAGATTTCTTAGCTGATAAGAGACTTAGGTGGCAGCAGACATAACAAGAAAAGTTTTGTTGTTTTCATATTTCTGGCATGCACTTAATTTTTTTTTATAGTTTACTTGACATCTTTGCTGTTGACTAGTGTTTCAAAAGTCTTCCGCTGATGAATCGGGTGAATTACAACAAAGGAAAAAGACAATTTCAAAAAATAAACAATTTGGTTGGAGGGGGTAGGGGAACAGAGTTTGCAAACCTGCACACAGCTGTCAAAAGAACTTATATATTAAACAAAAAGAAGAAGATGTTTCAGCCATCAATCACGTGTCAATGGGTCACAAAATGTGGGCATTCATGTCAAATGTTTCGGTAGTAGCACGAATGCAAATACTAGATGTCAAAACCAAACCTTTATTTCAGTGGGTGTGATGTTACTGTGTCATTAAACTTTCCATGTAACTAGGGTACTGTAATTTAATTTTGTTCCCATCTTGGGGTCCTTGTAATATAGTTAGTTGTGTGAGATTTGAATTTGTTTACATCAATTGTTTGGGAAGTGATGAACTAGCCAGCAGGATCACAGAGAGAGAGGTTTTACTGGTCCTTGGGTGTTTTTAAATACAAGTAGATGATTGGTAGTTCTAAAAAAAACTTCAACAAAAAATCAAAAATTTGTTTTGAAGTTGAAGAAATTGCATTCTTTTTAAGGTTTTTGTCTCACTTTAACGTGACCATTTTATTTTACGGGCTTCTATTGAAGGAATCAACTCTTCTCCCCAAAAGTAAAAAGTGAAAAAAGGGACCTTTAATTTATAGATATTTGTACCTTTGTTAAATTGTATTGTGCTGACCATATATACTTATTTCAATTTTGGGGTGAACAAAGAGAAATTGACTAAAACAGGATTTGATGTCCGCAACTTCTGGATTGATGTGCCGGTGCACTACCAACTGAGCTATCTAGCCCTTATGTTGGCCGTCTCCCTGTTTTGTCAATATCTTTGTTCGGGGTGCCAGACAGAGGCCATAACAACCTGAAACTACTGTTTAACTAGGTATCACACCCAAGTTAACGAGTGCAATGGTAAGGATCTTTTTATGAGTTGAAAGATGGAATGTTCCATTCAACGAGGCGAAGTCAAGTTGAATGGAACATTCCATCTTTCATCTTTATTGCACAAATGAAAAACATTCATTGTTTGTTTTATATAACATCCAAGTAGATCTTTGTCATTTGATTTGAGGATAACACTGTAAAGTATAGTAAGCTTCAGCCATTTTTAATCGAATATTCACTTTCATCAATGGAGGACTGGCGAGTATGCAATGGAACAAATCGGAGGGAACGAAAAATGCACGGTGAATGGAACGAAAATGCATGGTGAATGAGGTAGTGTGCAATGGTACGTTTATTTGCTATCACATGACCGACAATCCTCCAATCAAATGACAAGGATCTGCTTAGAAAAACTGACTGGGTAATTTGAATTCAATTTTGGGTGATTTTTTTTGTTTCTTCTTCAGATGCCCAAACTGCAGGAAAAGTTGGGACAGGAACTCAAGAGCGATGGTGTGGTGATTGCCTGCCGCTTTCCATTTCCTGAGGATTGGACACCTACAGACGCCATCGATGAAGGCATTGACACCGTGTGGTTGTACAAAAAACAGCAAGCTGGAGAGTCTACTGGCGATAGACAATCCAGTGAGCAGGACAGAGTCATGGAAAGGTGACAGAAATTACACATGAATACCATTCTGGGAGACTAATTCCTATCAACTGAAAACTGACCGTTGGAAATCTGCATATCTAAGCGGGAAATACGGTGGACATCCAAGTGGAAAAAAAAGAAATGTGGTGACAATTGATATGATTTGGAACTGTGAAAGTCGATCAAAAGGTACCACTTTAAATAGAGTAAAGAGAATTCTGTGTGGATAATATATCTTAACATCTAAAATTAGTCCAATACTAAAAAGGCCATTCTACTTTGCTTTTGCCCTGCCTATGAATTGATTTGCAGGCCTGATATTTCATTATTGTAGGGGCAAGGCAGAGTTTCTTAAGTATTAAAGGGCACCTCAGTGAGGGAAATGTAAATTTCTATTGGATTGATGTGGTTCATGTGGAGTTTTGGGGAGGCCTTGAACTTGAAGGCCGTCTTAGAAACCTTTAAAGGTAAACTACTGTGTTGGTAAGCTGATAGTGCAGTGTTCTTACTTTGTGTGATTCAATATGTACATGAAAAAAAAAAAAAACCTGTGAACATGTGGGCTCAATCCGTCATCCGAGTCAGGAGAAAATAGTGAAAAACCATGCACACTTTTCTACATGTTAACACATCGTCCTTAATCTCGATTGTTACAACCGAAATTAATATGGAAGTCTTCAAATGATTATTTTCTCGACTTTGACAGTACTTCAGACATAAACGTTTCTGTGAAAGATTGGGTCTGGTATGAGCTTCATATAACTTTATTAATCAGAAAGCTTTCAGACTGATACTAGTAAAAACAGTTTTTGATGAATACCAATCCTGTATTGTGTACCTTTAACTGGTATTGTTTTGGCAAGTGGACCACTGCTCAGAGTATAACACTGAGTGATCATGGTATTATGTCTGTATCTGTATTATTTATAACGTGATTATACCTAAATTTCTATATTAGGGTATACTGCTGCGCACCCAGCTAGTCTCTAACCCTGGGTCACAACTCCACGGCTGTTTTAAGTGGGTCTCTAAGGTACTCTGAAGTATCGAGGTGTCATATATTTTTCCAATAGATGGAGTACACAGGAAATTAGGAGGAAAAAAAATATTACGAGTCCCTATAACCTCACACAATCTAACTGGGTAATAAAAATGTTTTAAACACTCTCGGCGAAAATCTGAAAAACTCGAGGTCAAGCAAACCACGTTCCAAAGGTCTCGTGACGTCAGTGGTGGCGAGTTGATTTGAACAGGTCTATTTATACGGAGGTTACCCAAATACACTCCTCAACTTCAGGATTTCCAATCAACAATAACCCTTTAAAACGGAGCCCCTAAAGGATGTACACAAAAACTGAACAGGAAAAAAAGGGTAAACAAATTATTTCGTTCCCTCGAAATATTATTTCGTTCCCTAGAAGGTATGCTACGTTCCTTCGAAATACTATTTAGGGAACGAAATTATTTATAGGGGACGAAATTGAACGAAATGGATTTGAGGGGACGAAATGCTATTTCAGGGAAACGAAATATTATTTCGAGGGAACTTTATAGCAGTCGTAATAATTGTCACTTGTTTCAGTCAGTGCGCGTCAAGCGACACCTGTTGTTCGGTATATTTATCTCTCTTGTAATGAAACCAAGGGACCCCCAAAAGGGACTGGCACTCAGTAACCTGTAGGCCTGGAGATGTGTCTTCGAAGAGAAGATTAAGAAATTTCAGTGTTATATGTGAGAGGAAAACCCCAAATAAAGGAAAACTAACACAATCAGATGGGTACTGAAAACCCAATCCAGCCAATCGAATCCGGGATTCCAACTGGGGTCACAGAGGTGAAAGACTGAGGTTAAAACACTCACTAACCCGAATGCACAAAGGGGTAAATAAAAAACCAATGAAAAAGTAGGTAGGTGTAAACTATTGGTTGTGTAATTTTAGTACCATGATAATTTCAACTACAGTTAGTGTGCTGTCTGCTTGATGTTTTCAATCTTCAGTCGAGACACCGGTCGTTATGCAAATGCAACCGGACAAATCTGAAAAAAATGTGTGCTGCAAATTCGCGACGACTGCGTGAACTTAAAGTTGGACCGGCATTTCAATCCACGCTCCAATAAGCTTAGCATATTTTTGCCTTTGGACGGAAGTCTGTAGAAATGTATATTGCGATTTTTTTTAATAAGGAATTACTAGAACATCGTCTGAACAATACGACAAAAAGAGTGTCGGACAACTTCGCAGGTTTCGGTGCAAAGACGCTTGTGTCGACGATTGTGTCGCATGTGTTTTTACCAGTTCAAAGTTCGTGCATGGTCGTTCGGACTTGCCACCAGTTACGTCAAGGTGAAATGCATATCACACAAAAGCAGGGCGGGAAAAGCCGCACAAAGCAGTGATTTTTTACTGAAATGTTCTGTCACTAAATACAAATGTTAAAGATGCATTGTCCGATTTCAGGGCGGTTTGGGGTCAAAATTGATTTAATTGTGAAATTGCTTATAGCATGGGGCGTAAAAAGTTATGAGTTTTCATTTGATACTTTGAGTGATGACGTACATTATTTGCATATTGCAGCAGCACAGTGTATGAATATTCATGTTTATTTTCAAGCAACGTTGTATCTTGGTTGTGTGTGGTGCACATTGTACACGGTGTAATGAGAAAACCCAACACTCTACATGTGCACATTTACGTCATCACTCTGAGAATTTATTCATTTAGGATGTACAGTGTAGGAGCCTGGTGTACATCAATTGCTCGTCCGTGTGATCGTCGATTGACCAGCGGCGGCCTGCTCCTATACACCGGTTGCGCGACAATGTTGACATGCGGTCACGTGACCTCCTATTGGGTATAACGCCATACAGCTGATGGCAAAATACGTGTAAAGAGATATGCCGTGACACGGAGTGAGTACAAAAACAGTCGATTTTACTTTTAAGTGATAAACTAGTTAATCAGCCCCTTTATTTAAAGTAGTATGTTGTGGCATTAATTTAAATCACATCTCTGTTTCATAATTTAGCACAATATTCTACTAAAAAGAGGTTTTTTTAGCCGTGCACTACCGGCGTCGGACGACTATTATGTAGCCACCCGTCTGTTATTTTGTTTGTAATGTAGGCCTAAATCACTGTAAAAAAAAAAGGGGGGGGGGGATAAACAACGTTGGAAAATGAGCATTAATACCTAGCCTTGCAGAATTTCAAATAGGCAAAGGAATCACAAAGTTTTGGAAAGCAATTTCTTTCGATGATTTCAGCTTCAAAACTTTGAAATTTTTGTGTTGAAAGGTGTGTGGTGATCGCGGTCGTCTGGCCTAATGTTCCGTTGCGCGCTGTACACGTCGTGCACATTTATACGGTACTTTTACAATTTTCAAGACTTGCTGGAACTGTCCTTACTGGCTTTATTCAGCCACTTGAAGGTCTCTGGTACAAACTCTGAAATATCTTTCACAGATTTTGAGCAAGAAAAGCCTCGATCGAATAAACTGAATGCATTAATCATCGTGTACCGTACCACCCTTTCCTATGGAGGACGTCGTGTGTGTTTACATGTTATACCCAGAAGTGGTCACGTGACGCAGGTCGCGCAATCGGTCTATTAACCCACCCGGTGTGTTTGCAGCAGAGAGGCGTTGGTAGTTTCACTCGGATCGCGCACTCAATATATGCACATTGTACTTACACCACATACTTTGTATGTACACGCACAGCCAGCCGTGTGGGCCGGTAGCGGCTGAGAGCATCACAGGGGACCTGCCGCGACCCGTTCATATTGAAAAGAGTCACAAGAATCATGAATATTCGTTATCTTGCAGATTCTTCTGATTGGCCGCTGGGAAACCAATGAAATTGAAATCAGCAAATGCCCGCGGAAACTTTAAAGTGTATATCTCGAGTTCCTGATATCAGAATTCATTGTTTTTTTATTTTTCGTTACACAAACATTTCAACTTTTTAAATTCATTTGCTCAAGGAATTTTTTTTTTTTAGCCTTTGGCCAAAATCAGCCAATGCATCTTGAAGTGTAGCATAGTGTTGTTTGGGATCTACGATGTCTTCTTGATAATAAAAAGGTAATCACTAAAATATGAAGATCGCATTAGAGCCCCACTTTAAACAACTTGAACTTTTTCGTACCAGGTTATTTGTTTTTTAAACATCCCTTTTTTAAACTTAATAACATGAATGTTTTATTGATCGTTACATAAGACACATCACAACGATAAACAGTTGTATAGTATAGTTACCTTCAAAGTTAAAGACGAAGTATGGATTGGTAATTATCGAAAAGAATGGAGAAAACAGTATACAAATCCCTCCAAATAGATATTTCGATAACGACCATACGATAACCCCAAATCACTAGTCGAGATTGTTTTACTGAGCAAAGGCCAGGGTCGATGTTGAAAATCGGATTATTTCGTTTTGATCTTTGAGCTCATGTCTGATTTTGCATTATAAACAATGATTCATTCATTTTGTGCACACTCTCGACCCTCGCCGGAGTACGGAGCTACCAAACTGTTTTACAGCATCGTTGACTCTCAAAGATCATTAACAACAAAACTTGCATCACTGGTGTTGTCGCTAAGTGTTCACGCAGACGGCATACTGGTTAACCGGCCTGATTTTAAGTCTGCAGATTTTGCGGGCGTTTGTTTTAGGGAGCGGTACAAAGGCGTGAAAGATGGGTGGCGATCGGCCGTTGTTCAGTTGGGCAGACTACGTTGTTTTCGGTGTGGTGTTATCGCTGTCTTCCCTCATCGGATTATTCTATGCCGTGAGGGCCAGGAAGAGGGGTACCACCAATGAGTTCATGGTTGCGAATAAGCAGGTAAGTCTCAAGGTTCTAAGTTTTGTGAGAGAATGCACGTTTGTTAGTAAAAACATGGAGGAAGAATAAAGAAATATGGGTTTTGTGTAGGGAGGATGGGGAGGGTGTCGAATAGCGACTCTTGAAAACTCAACACATATACGCATGTTCTTTTAATCGTATCCAAAAAAAAAACACCTGTTTTTCCAACTTGGTTGTGTTTTCAACAGCTTCTTATTCCATAACAAAGATTTGTTTACTGGTTCGAACCTCCGGCACCATTATAAAGGCTCATAAATTCAATCAATGCAGACCAAATTGAGGATAGTGAACATAATGCACCTCCACCAAGGGAATTTTAATACTGGACCTAGCCCATCTGGCCACGTGCTGGCCGACACCACCTGTGGTCTTGGGACATCCCCAAGTGCCTCCCACAGACCTCCCCCAAAACGACCACCACAAAGGTCAGTCAAGACCAGGACTGGTTTGTTGTGCATAGTTTACGGAGGTCCGCAATCAGTAATGGTAAGCGGCATTCCCAAGTCAAATGGAAAGGATACAATAAAACTACATAGGAGCCTGAGAATATTACATCCCAGATGAATGGATACAAGAATTTCACCTTCGTAAGACCAAACGTTATAACAAGGGCAAACGCAAACGTTAGTATGGTTATAGGCATAATGTATGTTGACTTCACGCATACTGTCGATGTTAGTTATTAGTTTATTATTAGTTTCAGTTTATTTCTCTCTCCATAATTGTATTTTCAATTGCCATTATTAATGTGTGGTTTTTTTTCAATTATTATTATTTCATATTTCATTATCCGTTTTTTTTTTTCAGTGTTAGACCATGGAGGAAAGAAATGTATTAGGAAATGTATTAGGAAATGTTAGACTTATCCTGGCCAAGGACATGGTTGTTTTTCATATACACTCTACCCACTGCATACTTATGTACTACATTAATTGTTTCAAACCTTACTTTATATTATTCACGTGATTTCTATACCACGCTGTTTTAGATTCAGTTGTTTTTTTGTTTTTATTTTCCCCTGTTAAGTCGGGAGACTTAAGTTGGAGGGGAGGGCATCACCGGAGAGAATCTTAACATTCTTATAGAAAATACGATATTCTGGTATAAAAGCTTTCACCACAGTGCATACACAGGGTTCAATTGTTCCTACACAAGTCATTACATCTTACTACCCAATTTTGCATATTGTTGTGTTCCTTAGTGGGGGCCACCTCTGAGAACTAGAACATTTCCAAGCCGATGACCAGGCAGTAGTGGTCAGTGTACGGACAAGACCATACTATATAGAGCAATCGTTTCGTACAACCGTCTTTCTTTAACTTTCCTTTACTAAGTATTCAAATGGTATACAAATGAGGTTTAGACAATTCCTTATAAGGTTATTCTTTTAGTAAGAAAGTGCTCTTCTGTAGTGAATATAAACCTTTGTAATTTCTAAGAGAAGGCAGTGAGAGCGTCCGCCAACCGTCGTGTATTACAAAGTGTCCTCAAGCAACAATTTTGTGTCAAGTGTATCGTCTTACAGTCTGAGAACACACAGCCTAACTGGTTATAGTATAATTGTCGTGGCCCTGAAGGGACATCGCATATCGCAAACGTGTGCGCATACGTATGCGATGTCGTGAAACAATTCGCGAATATGTGCGCACACGTATGCGATGTCGTGAAATTTATTGCGAATATGTGCAGACACGTATGCGATATCGTAAAATTTATCGCGAATATGTGTGCACACGTATACGATTTCGTGAAATTTATCGCGAATATGTGCGCACACGTATGCGATTTCGTGAAATTTATCGCGAATATGTGCGCACACGTATGCGATTTCGTGAAATTTATCGCGAATATGTGCGCACACGTATTCGATTTCGTGAAATTTATCGCGAATATGTGCGCACACGTATGCGATTTCGTGAAATTTATCGCGAATATGTGCGCACACGTATGCGATGTGAAATTTATCGCGAATATGTGCGCACACATAATATGCGAATTTATTTGTAATGTCGTGAATTACATACTTGTGTCGCATACCTTGCAATGAAATTCCTAGTGAACTGGGGAGTTGTACCTGCCTGGTACCCTTTCTCCTGCCTTGAAGTATGTATACAAAATGGGACCAGGGCCACTTGCATACTCTCTAGGTCACTAATAAATCGCCCGCAAAAATTACATCACCCCAATGCGACAGAGGTATGCAACAAAATTCACGACATTGCAAATAAATTTGCATACGTGTTTGTATACATCTGCTTTAAGCAGACAACAAAGTGCTTAAAATCTAGCAAAAGAAGCTGGAAACAACTCGCAAATGGTTGTCAATGAGACATATTTTGGCAGGTAACCTTGTTTTGGAAAACAAAAATGTTTTGTGCGTATTTAATAAAAATTGGAACCTGTGTGAATCTACGTAAAGGGAACCTTAAATTAGAATTCCTGACGAATTAATGAGATTCAATCTCAACACAAAGTAAAAATATTCTCCCTGTTTATGCCTCAGATGGGATTTTTTCCGGTAGCCATGTCTCTACTTGCAAGTCTGTTCACTGGGATTTTCATTCAAGGGACCGTGTCAGAGGTGTACTTCCGCGGTGCTGTAGTTCCGTTTTGCGGGGTGATACCACTCCTCAGTGCCGCTTACATAGGCGGCAGTGTTTTCCTACCTGCCTTCTATAAGTTGGAGGTCAAGAGCGTTTATCAGGTATGCCAATAGTCAAGTTGTAGTTTTATGGAGACTGATCTTATTACAATGCAGCCAATAAAACGCAAAAAAAAAATAATAATAATAATAGTTCTAAAAGTTTCTGTTTTCTTGGTGATTTAACTCTCTATCTTCCTTTAAGTAAGAATTGTTGATTTGTTTTTGTATTTTTGTCATGCACTCAATGTATTTAATTATTTGTTTAGTTTCAATTATTTCTGTTTTACTTACTCGTTTAATTTTATTCAATTTCATGTATTGTGGGGATGATTTTATACAATATACGATGACACGGATGCGCATCTGAAATTAGCAAAAATTTGTTTATCTTTTTTGTATACATTTGGCTTAAAAATCTCGTTGTCTGTATTTTTTAGTATCTGGAGATGCGTTTTAACATCACTGTCCGTAACTGCTGCCTCATCATAGGCTATCTGTACATGGTATGTGTTTCAATATAATATTTCAATAGGCACAGTGCTTAATAATAACAATGGACATGTAATTATACTTGCTTCGAATAGGGGAAGAGGCAATTATGTTTGTCTCGCTGCAGCTGTGCTGTGAAGAGACGCGTAACTTAAATTTGCCATGTCTTGTTGCTGTTCATTGAGGCAGGTTTCTATCCCTTCTGTAGCCAAGACCTCGAGTGGCCTTCGTGCCTTGCGGTGTGAAGTGGGCGAATTGCATTAAAACAAAACAAAAAATATTTAAAACATTTCGTGTGTATTAAGCATAATCCCGCTCCACTGGCCAAATGTCCATAAACCGTGACGCAATACAAGGGTTTGTTGATCTTCATTGTTTCATCGGTTCTTCTCCCCGTAGGCCTTGCCGATTGAAATCAGTTAACATCAACATCGATTCATGCATGACCCCCACCCCCTTTAATATTAACGGGGTCATAGTATACGCACTATGTACTGAACTTAGTACATGTACATCGCCCAATCCTCCCATTGGAGGTACTGGCAGATATATTTACGGCTCATTCCAACTCTCTTTGATTTGTAGTATTGTTCGTTTATCTTTTTGATATATTTTATTACAGATATTACACTGTGGAATAGCTACATTTGCCGCAAGTCTCGTCTTGACAACGGGTAAACAATAAATAAAAAACAAATAGATAACAAACGTGCCTGTAGAATTATAATTGAACCAAAGGACTAACGATTTAGGGTGATTATAATCTTCGTATTTTTTTTATTTTTTTTTGTATCTTTTTTTTTTTTTTTATATTTAACTGCATTAAATATTTCAAAGTAACCAAAGTATTATCTGTTCATACATCCTAGACCAATATAGATAAAGTAGAAAAATATCCCACAAAACAAAATAAGTATTTTTTGAAAAAAAGTGATAAATGATAACAAATACAACAATTAGTTGAACCACTATGCAAAAGATTCACTGATACAAAGACTAATACTTTTTCGTCTTGACTTCCCTGGTAAAATCACTGTCCTCTTCTCAATTACAGTATCCGAATTGAGTTTCTTTGCAAGCGTGATGATTCTGTCCGGAGTTTGTACTTTCTACACAGCGGTGGTAAGAACCAAACTGACTGAATAGCGGATTACGTGTGTTCGTTGAAGTCAGTGGACGCCATTTTGAAAGTTGCATGATAGCCCATTATCAATGCGTGCCGTGCATGTTTTGATGCACCGGTGGCAAACACTCTCCAATTATCCTGCAATAGCTCGTTTGATCATGACAATTAACGACATGATCCAAATGAGCTAGCAGGATAATTGGACAGTGTTTGCCGCCGGTGGATACAATCTACAGTCAACGGCTTTGTGATAAACTGCAACTGGTGTGGAGAGGTGCAGGATATCCCCTCCACAGCCAGTTTCAGTGGTAGATTGAGGCAAGTGGCTGCCCACGCAAACCGATGTCCTTCCTTCTTTACAGGCAGGGCTTTTAAAAAAAATTAACGACGATAGGATAATTCTTCATAGTTGTCATATATTTTAATACTGTAATTATTCTTTTTACATTTTGGGTTTTAATTGTCATTTTTGTGTTTAGGTGGGGATTGGTTTTCAATGTGGTATTTTTCGATGTTCTACGTAATTGTCGTCAATGTGTCTACTGAATTTTTAAAGTTTGTAACTTTTTTCTGTGTACTACTGTGTATTTTTATGTTGTGTATTTATGAGGGACAACAGTTTGTAATATCCAGTTTTTGGATTTTAATAAAGTTGTATCTATCTATCTATCTATCTATGCAACTTTTTAAAAGAAGCAGACAATGAATAAAATAACATTGTGGGCATAAACAAGCTTTAGGAATAAAGAAAATATTGTTGGTGAATTAAAATCTCTTCCTTAATTCACAAAGTACATCCAACGGGTTTGTGGGAGTTTTAAAATGGACGCCGTATGCGTGTGTCGGTAAGGTTGGTAAGATGGTAGCGTGTCGTGGCCGCGTGAGCGGTATGTTGCGCATCGGGCTCAAGTTCTCATCAGGACGTGGGTTCAAATCCCGGTCAGGTCACTTGTATCCTAGAGCAAGACACTTAGGCTAACTCTAATTGCAACAAATAGGGGAAGAGGTAGTTATGTTTGTTTCGCAACGGATTCATTTACCCCTCCCTGTTTTTAGCTGTGCTGAGAAGAGAGATGCGTTTATTTATCTCGTCATGTCTTGTTTCTGCGCATTTAAAGAGTAGCCCACAACTTGAACAGACTTTGGGCCTTGGGCGAATTGCATCAAAAAATGGTTTAAACAAATTTAGAAATAAAATAAAAACTCTCAACAGCTTTTCTATTTTTTGGCTCCCATGAAACACATGCTGGAGAATGGTTTCGATTCCCGTTCAAAATACCTTTCTGCAATTTAATTTCGATTTAAGAATCGGGAGGCGCTGAACAACGTACGTTAGTTGACCTTTGTCCTGAACAAAAACTACATCCTTTTATTTTTATTTGAAGATATTGTTGTGAACAACCTCTTTAACCAGTGTATTTTCCTTCTGTTTTGAATATTTGTTGGGTTGTTTTGGGTGTTTGTTTATTGTTTGTTTGGGTTGTTTGAGTGTTTTTGACTTTACTAAGCCCTACAGATAACTTTATTTATTGTTACGATGTATGTAAGGGTGGCATCAAAGCGGTCCTGTGGGCAGATTGCTTTCAGATGTTCCTTATTTTCTCACCGCTGGTTGGAGCTGTGATCATATCATCATCAACAATAGGATTAGGTCGAGTTTGGGAAATAGGTGCAGACGGCGGAAGACTCGATCTCTTCAAGTAAGTTCCATCTTTTCCTGCGCAATATTGGATCAAATACACTTTAAAAACGGATTGGTTAAAAACAACCAAGATGTTGGAGGATATGTGTCCAACCAAGCGTATTGGTTAATCTAACCAAGATATTGGTTGGATTAAACATGATTTAACCAAAATGTTGATAAGTTTACAAAGATTTGTTGTTAAATTACCCATTATATTGGTTGTATTGACCAGTAAGCTTGGTTGGACAATACATTGGTTGTTTTATCCAATCTGTTTTTCGGGTGTAGTCGTTGATAATTCGTTAATAAAAATTGTTTACATTTTGGAAAACACAACAACGCAGGAGCTCAGCATTAAATTCTTTATTATAAAAACAACATGGTTTAAACTTGAGGGTCCATTTAAAGCTTCACATTATTAAATCGTGTTGAACGTTGAATTCCGTGCAGTTTCTCTTTCGATCCCACGGAGTACTTGACGTTTTGGACGGCTATATTTGGCAACCTGTTTGGATGGATGCCTGCACAGTGCGTTCTACAGTACCAAGTCCAACGGTACATCACGTGCAAAGATATGAAAACGGCAAACATGTAAGTCAACAGATAAGATGAGCCATTTCTGTCAACCAGTGGCGTAACTAGGGGGGGGGGGGGGCGCACGGGGCACGTGCCCCCCCCCCCCCCAACCGATGTCCGTGCCCCCCAGGTGCCCCATATTTGAAATCTGGACTTTTGAGATTAAAAATTACCAGCAAAAATGTTACATTTTATGAGCATTTACGTAGTAATTTTAATGTTTGTACAACTATTATTAATTATTTACACACAAAATATATTTTGTTTTACGTCAACACGTCAGAAAACACTGAAAATGGCCTTGATTAAGAAAAATACAAACGGAAACTACAGTTTTAATTGACCCCCTTGTGCCCCCTTAAAATTTTACCCTAGTTACGGTGCTGCTGTAAACATTAATGTGTTTAAAGCAAAATGTACCGGTACCTGATGATGCTGATGGAAATACTCTGGTCAAACATGTCCGAACAACAGCAGGAAAAACACTTTTCTCGAGCTGAAACACAGATTAGAGTGAGATACATGGTTTTCATCAATAGTTGGTTACTTCAAGCAGGTATACGGTCGAAAAATTTTACATCGGCAATAATGGTTGAAGAATAAGAATAATCGTCATAATTTGTCACTCTTTCTTGAAAATAACAATAATTGGAGACAAATACTTTTGAAAACAGTTTGGTTTCTGCTTTGGTACATAATATTCATCAAATCAAAAATGCATAGACTTGACTCACCGTATGTTGTAATTTGTTCATTGTCAAAATGGTCGTTTTCAGAATCGTCACCATAACGGTTTTTAGGTCTGTTTGATTTGTTTTTCTTCCTTTTTTGGTACGAACCAGCTTTTGTTTTCACAATCGTTCACTAAAATTGATTGATGGTGGAGTGTGGTGGCCAAGCAGTATAATGTACCGTACTCGAGTTGTCAGAATGTGGGTTAATATGGTCCTGGTCTGGACACTTGTGTCTTTGAGCAAGACGCTTTTCCATAACTTGTTCGTCCTTGGGGTGGGACGTAAAGCCGTAGGTTCCGTGTGTTGTGTATTATGCACGCAAAAGATGCCAGTACACTTATCGTTCTCCCCCGGTGTTTCTGGCATGGTTGGCTGCAAATCGTCCCGAATCACCTTGTCAACCCTTATAGTTTGCTGTATAAAAAGGGTTTCATAATTAAAACAGAGCTCGTTGTAAAATAATGAGCGCTTTGAGACGCCCGTCGGGTGTTGAAATGCGCTATATAAGAACTGCGTATTATATTGTTAACATTAAAATATTGAATGATTGACCGATTTTCTTTTCCAGAGCTTATAGCGTGTACACCTTTGGATGTTTCCTGATAGTTATGTTCTGTGGCATGTCTGGGCTCTGTGTGTATGCTCAATACGTGGACTGCGACCCATTCACCAAAGGCTTGATAACCTTTCGCGATGAGGTACCATGAAGTAGCTTAACTAACACAAAAAATAACAACAACATACGCTTAGGTTTTTACAATAGTAAGCACAGCCATGGTGGACGGAAATTCCTGCATGGCGATTACTTTTTGCCTATAGGGTAAAATGCTAGAGGCTGGTCAGAAAAAATGTGCCATTCTTGGTAGGAGAAAATAAGAAGGTTACCAATACCAGAAAGTTTCGTTTAAACACAGATTACAAGACTTTGACATTATTAAAATGAAATTAAAAAAAAATTGTTAAAAAAAAAAAAAAAAAAAAAAAAAAAAAAATCAAATTTAAAGGGGCTGTGTCTTCATGATTATAGCAGTAAACGGAATAACCCAGTTACCATGCGCGCGTGCACGCCGGAGGACACATCACAGTTTGACAAAGACGGAACCATTGATCTCCATTACTGACAGTATTAATTGAGATCATGTGGACGGCCAAATGTGTGATTTAACCGCAAGCGCGAGCGTGTGCAGTATTTTGGGCGAGAGTTCATCTTTCCATGCACATCCACAGGCCTGCTATAATCATGACTACACAGCCCCTTGAAAGTAATGATCAGACCCTGTCGTGTGAAGGGGAGGGAGGAGGATCGGTCCTCTGGTTTTCAAAGCGGAATAGCAGTTAAATACCAGAATGTTCCAGCAGTATGTGTGTTCAAGTATGCAGTTCTGCAGAACTGGCCCTAGTACATGACTCCGGGGCGAAGACATCAATAATGTCTTCTTTTCTCTCTAGTTGCTGCCTTACTTCGCTCTGGATTCATTCCATATCTACCCAGGCGTACCGGGGCTGTTAGTCTCCGGCCTGTGCAGTGCTGCACTGAGGTGAGGATAAAAATATACAAGAAGTATCACCCATAAACAGTATTGTTCTTACAGGGAGTTTGTCTGATTTTGCAATGCTGGAAAAGTGTCACAACTTAAAAATTGTGTAGACGACCTTCAGTATAATCAAACATTACTATTACATTTTGTTTTAACTTACAGCACTGTGTCTTCCGTCATCAATTCTATAGTGACCATTTCGGGAGAGCACATAATCACCAAGATCTGGAAGGATGTGCCCGATTCCACGTACCTTCTGATAACCAAATTGTTAGGTCTGTATACCATTATCTATTTATCAATGCACGGCTATCTTGTCTTGTCCAGTAGACGGCTGTTCGTACACGAGAAACAGTGTTCATGACTGTTGTTTCAGTTTTTATTTTACGGTATTGGATTTAAGTTTTTGTGTGTGATCTTGAAATGAAACTCGTCAATTTAATTACAAACGTCGACTGTTTGTTGAGAAACATTTCATTACAAGTACTATCTTTTTTTTTCACAAAGTAGTTTAAAGTAAAGACATTTACGGAAAACAAAACTGGATTGGTGCTTATAAAACGTTAGTGCATTAAAAGAATTTAGAATCCTACATTTCAGACTTTATTTCGTTGGAGTTACAGTAGAGGGGAAACTGGAGATGACGGTCACCCTTGGCATACTTTCCACATTTTCATATTGATGAAATACCTTAATTTATCTGATTTAACATCTACAGCTGTTTTCTTTGGCATTCTTAATGTTGGTGTGACATATCTTATGTCAACGTTGGGCGACATAATGCCGGTAAGTGTTACTCAATATCTGGAATTCTCTTGCAATTCCTTTTTATCGGCCCTTCACCCTGTCAGGACCGGAAAATGTTTCCAGAAATTTTCATTAAACTGGTTCTACATGATGACGTTAGAAGAATCACAAAATTGCATATTAAGGGCATTTATGGTAAATTCCCCCCCCCCCATTTTGGGGTCAAAAAGTCGTATTTTTGTTCCCATAATTTCCGTATTTTTAGTGAAAATGCTATGAAACTTTGCAAAATTATTTATCTTTACATAATTACATTATATTTTATCACGGTCCGCGTTGGGGTGCTCTAATCGTTGCTTTATCCTACTTTTGGAAAAACAAATGTATTTTTCGTTTTTCCATAGAGAGGTTGCGTGACCCCGGGAAAAGTTCATTTCGGAGCCATGTTGGGTACGGCCATGTACAAACTCAATAGCTTGTGGGTGATGTCATGCAAAACCTCTCTATAAGAGAGGTTCCGCGTGACGTCACCCAAGACCTTTTTTTAATGCTGCATGCAAAAACAGACGCTGGAAATCATTCAGCAGACGACGCACCAACCATTAAGTTTGTACATGGCTGTACCCAACATGGCTGCGAAATTAACTTTTCCCGGGGTCGCGCAACCTCTCTATAGACCTAGAGGTCAAAAGAAGGTTGCTCATTGGTCCATCCTCTGCACTGCGCGAACCTGGTCTCATGCGTTTTCCATTTTTGCTTTGTCGTTTTGCCTCTAAGATGATGATTCCAATGCATATTGTTTATTGAAGTAGACAACTAAGAGCAAGTTTGAGTGCACACATTTGGTCCAGTTGTGGTTGACCGCTAACTAGCAGTACCCATGCGCAGTAACGTATGCACTTGAACGACCCCTTAGGTGGTCTAGTTTAACCCTATCAGGACCAGGCTTTTTGTTGTTGTACGGGGACCGGGGAGTTGCACATAGTGCCCCCCCCCCCCCCGTATTTTACAAATTTTCCAAAATGTTCGACCGATTTTGATGAAACTTGCCACACATGTTCATTTCACCGAGTTCTACATTAGGACGTCAAAATATTTCAAAAAAATGTCACTAGAGGGCGTTTTTGACTGTTTTTTGCCCATTTTGGGTCAAAAATCGTGTTTTTGCCATAACTTCTGTATTGTTTGTCCGAATGTTTTGAAACTTGGCAAACTTGTACATTGTAACAAGATAGATATAATTTAAACCTAATTTAGGGGCATAATAATTCATTATTAGTTGGCCCTTTTCTGGGAAAAAACTTTTTTTGCGTTTTTTCTCTTAAAAATCAAAATGGCCGCCGCCAAGGGCCCAGAGAGAAATAATAAGGCTTGATTGACAAATCTGAATATTTTTGGGGGGCTTAATAGTAAGAAATTAGCAGATTGAAAATGTTCCATTGGTAAAAAAATTGATATAATTTGACCCCCTAATTACAGACTGAAAACACAAAATCCAAGATGGCCGCCAAAAATGGCGGCCATTTGAATTCCCAAAACCATTTCAGACTATCACGTGACTCTCGACTATCACTTTTCTGGCAAAAAAAATCTAAAATAAGTGGAAATTATGTCCAAAAAGTTTTAAAAATCACAAAAAACAGTAAAATCGTGTGACTTTAGATCGTATGATCCTAGATATATTTTGGGAAAAGTCAGAAAATGTCGCGGTCATCAGACAAAGCGTTAAAAAGTTACGGGGAAAAAATTGGAAGGGGGCACATTGTGCCCCTCCCCACGGTCCTGATAGGGTTAAACACAATAGACCGATTGCGCGACAGTGTTTACATGCGGTCACATGACCCCCTATCGGGTATGACGTCATACAGCTGGTGAAAAAAAAACGTGTAAAGAGATAGGCCGTGACACAGAGTGAGTTCGAAAACAGTCGATTATACTTTCGTTAAACGATGGATTAGTTAATCAGCCCCTCTATTTAAAGTAGTATGGTGTGGCATTAATTTAAATCACATCTCTGTTTCATAATTTAACATAATTCTTCTGAAAAGAGGTTTTTTAAGCCATGCACTACCGGCGTCGGACGACTATTATGTAGCCACCCGTCTGTTATTTTGTTTGTAATATTGGCCTAAATCACTGTTAAAAAAAAAAGGATAAACAACGTTGGAAAAGTGAGCATTAATACCTAGCCTTGCAGAATTTCAAATAGGTGAAGGAATCACACAGTTTTGGAAAGCAATTTCTTTGGAGGATTTCAGCTTCAAAACTTTGAATTTTTTGTGTTGAAAAGTGTGTGGTGATCGCGGTCGTCTGGCCTAACGTTCCGTCGTGCGCTGTACACATCGTGCACATTTATACGGTACTTTTACAATTTTCAAGACTTGCTGGAACTGTACTGACTGGCTTTATTCAGCCACTTGATGGTCTTTGGTACAAACTCCGGAATATCTTTCACAGATTTCGAACAAAAAAAGCCTCGATCGAATTAACTAAATGCATTAATCATCGTGTACCGTACCACCCTTTCCTATGGAGGATTACGTGTGTGTTTACATTTTTAACCCAACAGGGGTCACGTGACGTAGGTTGCGCAATCGGTCTATTCTTTGTCGACACTGATACGCGCACTTCCATGACTTTCCGCCATTCTGCAATTTCGTCACAGGTTCCCTTCTGCGCTTCAGACAGGTTGACATAAAACAAGGCCCCCGGGACCAGGGAAGAAACCATGGTCCTGAGGCTGGTTCCAAATGGTCGACCACATCGGTCGACCAATGGTCCACCAGCCTGGGTTTGGGTCAAGATGGTCGACCTTTAGTTAACCATAGTGCGCACTTGAACTTGGTCTGAACTGTGTATACTTTTTATCAGCACAGCAGTCGCAGAGAATATTACGTCTCTGGCCCAATTGGCGGCTACGGCTGCAGATGTTGGCGGTAACTCTATGCTTCAACGCATTAACATGTCTACCAAGACGTAGCCGTTAATTTGGACACAACTTTCTTTTAATAAGGCCGTGTTCCGAAATAAGCGGCCGTTGGCTGCTGTGATAGTGTTGAAGAGTAGATCTCTCAGCAATCCGACCGCAGCCACTGCCGGAGCCATCGGTTCAGACATGGCCATAAATTCTGCCTCGTTGTATGGTACACTGAAGCGCTACATTTTCGGATAATATTGAGTGGGGTGGGTCGAAAGTATGGGTAAAGTATCCCATATGCGGTAGTTTGGAGTTTGGTTGGAAAAATTCTGCTTACATTAAAATGAGCTGTATGCATAGAAATAACTCAGAGGAAGAGGTTTTTCTATACCTCCCCGTGTAACCGCGTCGATCGTTCATTGTGGTGTCCCAAATAGTGTACCCTCAGAAAACCCGACATTTGCCGAAATCAAACGGCCGACAGCGCATGCCGTGGGTACACTGTTTTGTGCTCCATGTCGACAGCAAATGGCGGCGAAGTCCCCGTTATCTGGTTTATTTCTATGACAGCATGAGACCATGATCTGATCAGTACGCCCTCAATAGTTCAATAGTTCATGTTCGGAGCGGACATTTTGAAGATTGCTACTTTCTTGTTCTTGTTTTCAGGCACTGATTGGCCTGATCGGCGTTACCAATGGACCCGTCATGGGTGTTTTTATCCTGGGGTTTCTGTTCCCGAAATGCAATTCAAAGGTAAAACATGAGAGCGAAACAAAGTGGATTTTAACTTTCCATCAGAATCGCTGGTCAATATAAACTACATGCTATGTGATTGTATGATACATAAACTTACAAAAAAAGGAAACAGACAAATAAATTAATGTTACTTAAGTGGTATTCGAACCAGAAACACAACATTGTTTGACAGGTGCTTATTTAGTTGCTCAGCTTTCCCTTGGTTCACTCAAGTTTTGAAGAACTTTCAAGATATTGCAACTTTTAATAAGAACGGCTTGATGTATTAGACACGGACTGAGTCATTTAGGGCTGTTCCCCCACAAGCCTCGGCGTATTTGAACTACTACTTACTACAATCTACTGGTCATTCAATTTCATTATTAGTGGTCACGTGTACTTTTTTCCAGTGATTCTGTATTTGTTATTGTGAGTTTGGAAATAAATGTGTTATTGAATTTAATTGAGTTAAATTATTAAACTACCGACATTCAACTTGTATAAATCCAGGTGTACTCCACTCCCCCCACCCAACCCCCGTTTTTGTAAGACTTTCCACAGATATATTTTATTTTTAGGTTGTGTTCATCCATTGTTGGATGAAACCCTCCTCAAGCACTTTCCATTCTGTTCTATCATACGTCTGTCTACTCCATGATGCCGTGTTCATAATATATGTGGTGATTTCGTCCCTCCATCTCCGTTTTTGTCTACCTCTTCTTCTTCTACCTTTTCTAGGTTGCCATTCTGTGAGTCTCTTGGTCCATCTATTATCTTGTCCTCTTGTCAGGTGCACTGCCCATCTCCATTTCATTTCCTTGATTTTCTCGATGACATCTTTGACCTTTGTTACTTGCCTAATGTAAGTGTGTCTGATTTTGTCCCGCAATGAAACATTGAGCATTCGTCTTTCCATAGCTCTCTGTGTTGTTATCAGTTTCTGTTCCATCTCTTCAGTTGTTGCCCATGTCTCCGCACCGTAAGTCATTGCAGTAAGGACGCAATGATTGAAGATTCTTCTTCAAGATGATAATGGTATTTCCTTGTCAGTAAGTATGCTGTATTTTCCAAAACACCTCCAACCTCCCTTGATCCTAGTTTGTACTTCTTCTTTCGTGGTGTCTTCCATTTTTAGTGTTTGTCCAAGATATTTGTAACTGTCCACTTTCTCCATCTGTTGACCCTCTAATTATATTTCTTCTGATGTCTCAAAATTTGTCATAAACTTAGTCTTTCCCCTGTGTATCTGTAATCCAACCTGTTTGCTTTCGCCATTCAGACTGAGTAGCTGGTGTTCCATGTCTTTGACCGATGATGTGGTCAGCGCTACATCATCTGCAAATCTTATGTTTATCCCCTTCTCCTCTAGGTTGGAGTTCTTGAATACCTCCTCCAATGTTGTTGTAAAGATCTTTGGTGATAATGTATCCCCTTGTCTAACACCTCGCTCTATCCTCACTTCTTTTGAGACACCATTATCTATTCTAGCAGTAGCGTCTGTGTATATATCCTCCAGGATGTAGATGTATCCTTCATCAATTCCCACTCTTCTCAGTGCATCAAACATGTCACTATGCTCGATGGAATCGAAGGCTTTCTGGTAGTCAATGAAACCAAGGCAAAGGTTGAGTTGGTATTCATTTGCTTTTTCAATGAGTTGGTTGACTGCTTGTAGGTGATCTGTTGTTGAAAAACCTCTCCTAAAGCCGGCTTGTTCTCTTGGCTGATTTTATCCAGGATGTCTTTCAATCTGTTCTGTATTACTTTGGTGAATATTTTGTAAGTGTTTGACAGTAAGCTGATTGGTCGCTAGTTTTTTATCTCTGTCTTGTCAATGACTTTGGCCTCTTTCCAGCTGATTGAAATTTTCTTTTCTTGTATTATTTGGTTGAACAAGTCAGTTAGCTGCTTCACTGTCTCCTCCCCTCCGGCTTTTATGATGTCACTGGTTATTTCGTCAGGCCATGGAGCCTTGTTTTCCTTCATTTGGCTTATGGTCTGTTCTACTTCTGTTGGTAGTATAGGAGGTAATTCAGTTTCAGTTGACACAATATTCTTCTCCTGTACCTTGGGTTTTGTTGAAGTATAAAGCTGTTGGTAAAAATCCGAGCAGATTCCCAGTAGTTCTAATGTAATAGTCCCATCATTGTGTTTGAGTTGGCTGATTTTTGTTTTCTTGCTGTCTAGATTTATTACGCTTTGGGGCCATATCCCGCTTTCCAACATTTGTAGAATGCTCACATATTTCCTTCTTCTAGTTCTTTGGCGGCGTTTTTTTCCTGACTGTCTTTACTGCTCCTGTGTATTCTATCTTTTCCCTTGGTGTTTTTTCCTCAATCTCTCTCAGCGCCTTCCTTCTTCTGTCCAACTCCTCTATTTGTTTATCCTCCTCTGTTCTTTGGTCTGTTGTCTTCTGTGCTTTTGCAAGCGTTGATGCTTCTTCCATCAGTACACTTGTCATATGGCTGCATCTTGTGTCAATGTCCATGTCCTCTATGTCCAATCCCGCAAAACGGTTTTTTAGTTCAAGTTGGAAGTTGTCTTTTCTTTCTTTCAATTTCAAGATGTTAATTATCTTCTTTTTTTTTTTTTTTGCTACGGATGAATTTTAGCCTGGCCAGCTTTTTGTTGATACCTGTTGTTGCTCTCACCATTCGATGATCGCTTGCAATGTCTACAGTAGATATAGTTTCGCAGTTGCTTACTATTCCTCTCTGGCTGGTCAGAATGAAATCTGTTTGGTTTGTGGTGATTCCATCTGGACTTTCCCAAGTCCAGTAACTCCTTTTGTCTTTCTTGAAGACGTTGTTGGCCACTACAAGTTTCTGTTCTATGGCAAACTCAATATTAGTCTTTCTCCTCTTTTGTTTCCTTGTCCTATTCCAAACTTTCCCAAGATTGCCTCTTCATCTTCTTCGTACACTGTTAAAAAAAACAGAAGATTTTACAGAAAAAAAAATACAGAATCATTCTGTAAATTGTTTTAACTGAAAAGTTTCGACAATCTAACAGAACAAATTCATAAAATAAGAAAAAATATTTTTTTTTTACAGAAAATTGTATACTTTCAGACCCCAAATATAAATTTTCTGTAATTTAACAGAGTGCTTCGTACTATTTAAAGTAATCTTCATTTTTAATGAAAGATCTGTTTTTTAGAAGATTGATTTGTGAAGCAATTTAGCCGAAGACCATCAGTAATTTTACAGCGAAATTCTTGAAAGCAACGAAATGACTGGTTTTCAACAGAATTTTTCATTCATTTCACTTGAAATGCCGTATTTCCTGTTATTTAACAGGAAATTTTGTTAATTTCAGACAGTTCTTTCTTTGTAATGAACGTTCTTTACACAGGCGGTAATTTTTCTTTTGCAATTTAACAGAATAGATTTCTGAAAAAGAACGAAAAATTGTTTGTTTACAGAATATTTTTATCTTGTCATACCACAAATATTGGTTTTCTGTAATTTAACAGAGTGCTTTGTAGATTAAAGAAATCTCCATCATTTTTAGTGAAAGATCTGTTTTTTAGAAGATTGATTTGTGAAACAATTCAGCCGAAGACCATCAGTAATTTTACAGCAAAATTCCTGAAAGCAACGAAATACCTGGTTTTTCAACAGATTTTTTCATTCATTTCACTTGAAATGCCGTATTTCATGTTATTTAACAGGAAATTTTGTTAATTTCAGACAGTTCTTTCTTTGTAATGAACGTTCTTTACACAGGCGGTAATTTTTCTTTTGCAATTTAACAGAATAGATTTCTGAAAAAGAACGAAAAATTGTTTGTTTACAGAATATTTTTATCTTGTCATACCACAAATATTGGTTTTCTGTAATTTAACAGAGTGCTTTGTAGATTAAAGAAATCTCCATCATTTTTAGTGAAAGATCTGTTTTTTAGAAGATTTATCTGTGAAACAATTCAGCCGAAGACCATCAGTAATTTTACAGCAAAATTCCTGAAAGCAACGAAATAACTGGTTGTTAACAGAATCTTTTATTCATTTCACTTGAAATGCCGTATTTTCTGTCATTTTAACGGGAAATTTTGTTAATTTCAGATAGTACTTTCTTGTTAATAAACGTTCTTTACACAGGCGGTAATTTTTGTTTTGCAATTTAACAGAACTGATTTCTAAAAAGAAGGGGAAAATGTTTTTTACATAATGATTGTTTCCTGTCATACCCCAATATTGATTTTCTGTAATTTAACAGAGTGCTTCGTAGATTAAAGGAATCTTCATTTTTAATGAAAGATCTGTTTTTGTTTGTTCAGCTAAAAAAAGTGCAAGTGCTGGCCCTGAAAAAATTGCCCTATTTTGCTCCCAAGATGGCTGCTTCCGGGTTAACGTCTGTCGCCTTTCTGGCGGGCTTAGCTCGGGACCCTGGGAACCACCCCCATAAAAATAAAATAGAAAAGAAAACTAAATTTAAGATGTCACTGCACATATTTAGTTTTTTTGTTTCGAAAGACTGAGAGACTTCTAAGTATTTTTCGTATAATTTTGAATATTTATCATTTAGCGTTGGTTGAATAGGAGTTTTATTTACAGGGGTGCACCCCTGAATCGTTGTGTTATCGGCTGGCTTTAAGCTTTGTGTGTGTCATGTCCACAAAAGTTCAAAAAATTCAATAGCACCACCAGTCGCTTGTAAATAGAGATAGCCTGGTACCCCGCAATGAAACTACGATTGAATCCCATACAAAACGCACGCTGGTAACGGCACAAGTTGGTGAGATAACTTGTCATATTCGCGCCGAACTGGTTGCGACGTGACGTCATTACCAAGTTTCGGTGGTTTGCAAGCTCCGGCCAACTGGTGAACATTCCCGCCTCGTCCACGGACACGCGTGACGGCGGGAACCAGCAGCATGCTCTTTAGCTGTCATGACGGGTTGACGCTGTGTTTCAGGTGGGTGAAAATCTCTCTCAATCGGGTGGTAGAAACAAAATTGTGATCAAATATAATTTATGTGGTATTCAGAAAAAGAGGGTTTCGGTTATCACCATGGTAAAATATTTATGTTGGATTGAACTTGAGCATGGATATTTTTATGGTCAAATGAATCCCATGCCAAATCATGAAGGCGCTGTATTTATAAGGCCTAGTACTAGTAGTAGTACTGTAGTACAGTACATGCAACCTATATATTACTACTTTTTAAGTTTCATTCACATTCTTTGAGATTTTCAAAGTATTTTTTGGTGGTTTGTTTTCATTCATTTTGTCATTTTGCCTGGGGGAGGGTGGAGAACTAGTGGGTTTTTGTAATCTGGGGAATCCTTTTAAATTGTTTTCATGCACCGCTCTATTTTGCAAGTTTTTATATCTGTGTTTATGGGTTGTATTTTATTTTATTAGGCCTATCTTTAAGTGCAATTTTGTACATCTTATCTTTTTTGTATTTGTACTTTGTTTGGAGCTCTTAATCACTTTTAGACATGTAAATTTTCCAGTTTGATTTTTAAAGTGGACAAAAAAGTAAATTGAATTATAATTGAATTACTAACTAGTGTCATGAGTGTTGTTAGGGATGGGGGTGGCCTTCTGCAAATTTTTGACATTTGTTTTTTTTCTTTCACTTTCAGGTTACTGTGTGCTTCCTTGGGTCCCTGCATGCTTCATAAAATTTCAATCAGTGGCTTTTTCTTGACTTTGTAAGTATGTACAAGTGTCATCACTGCCATTACAGATCAAACTCACCCAAAAATTATTCTCACCATTATGCTATTCATAGGTACATTAATAACTCCAGTTTTCCCTGTGGTGTGCCTGGCTGTACCAGGGCATTTAGGGTTTATGAAAGCTTCACTTCCCATCTCTCACGAGATCACTCTAACTATAGGGTTTCGCACAGTATCACTGAGAAAACATCAGAGGCCTGCAGTTCTATTTCTACTAGCATGACTAGTACTACCACTACCATTAGTCAATGTCCCCATGATGGTCAACTTAGGCAGTTGGGCTCGGAGGATGAATTGGTGAATTTAACATGCACTCACTGTAAGATGTCTTGTGGCCAATACAGTGTGAATGGTCAGGCCCCATCCAGTAAAAGCTACAATCCACCCCACTGTGCTGGTCACTGAGCAGTCCATGAAGATACAGAATGGTGCTGACAATTATGTCATTTGGAAGCAGAACCAGTATCTTAAAACCTCAAGAACAACTCATTGGATTTTGTTGCTCAATCTGGAATGTCAGGTGAACAAACTTGTGTACCACTGTAGATAGGATACTGTTCTTTTACAATGTCCTGGTAGTAGTGAGTGGGAAATTTTAACCGGGTTAGAGAGAGTGTTGGTATTGACAACACCTGTCCTGTTGCAGTGATAAGGGTGTCGACTATGATGAAAGTGACATGGGGAATTGCTCTGGCCAAGGGGTCATGCCCACCTCTCCCAACCTCAGCAGTTATCCGCATCAGTTATGTTCTAAATATCTAATTGTAATTATTTCAGGTTGATGGTAATAAGCAGAAGATTGACGGTGACAAACTGAAGCCTCATACTCCATTCATTGCAATCATTGGTGAGTTTTGTGACTAACGCCAACAGGCATTAGAGTTTTAAATTGTATGAATTCAGGTTTGGATGGAAAGATTGAAAACAAAAAGTTGTTGGACATGTTGGATTTGGCTTGCATCATTGAGAAATCTTACTGATTGGGGGTCTGTGTGATTTTCACATTGTTTAAGGTTCTTCTCAGTTTCAGGTTTTTTGGCTTGAGATTTCAGCTTCCTCAACCAGGATGTCTTGGGTGAGCCTTTACCAGCAGCATTGCATCCGATGTCATATGTCTGGCCCTCATCACTAGTCGCTTCATGTACATGTACCACTTTTTTTCCCTCTTATTTTAGGATCAAGGGAAGACATCTTTCAGGCCCGGAACCTGTTCTACCTCGTAATAGAGGGGTCCGTTGTCAATGATCGAATCGCCACCTTCTGTGAAGCTGTCATAAGCCTCTTCTCATGCTTTTACACGCTTTCTTTGGAGTACCCACCAGAGGCGGCTGTCACAATGGAGTTTATCCAAAGGTGAGTTTGTTTACTAACTTTTCATAGGTTTCACTGTTATTGCTACAAAGTTTGTTCACACTTGAAAGAGCGTGATGACTGATGCACAACATGACCAGTGGTGACCTCGATGATGCCATGGCATCGTGCTACACATTCCCCAAGTACCCAGTGACGTCACAGTGTCATTACCCTGGTGACATCGTGACGTGACGCAATAAGGGTGGCCACTGGCAGACGATGAGACGTGACGTCATATTTTATGATGGCACGTCGGTCTCTGTCCAGGCGATGACGTAGTGATGTGACATTGTGTCGCGAGGACGTGATGAATTCATTAGGCCTGTCGGGGTCACACACGGACATAATGAAATTATGTTCTATATCGCAGTACCCTTTGTTGTTAATTTTATTAGTAGACGATCACCTCTGGTGACCATATTGATTTGTTAAAATTCCTCTTGCCAAGGTAATTAATCAAGGGCATAAAGTGTAGGGGGATACTGGAAAGCATCTCTGCCTATGGTATTCCTTACTTTCAGAATTCTCATTGTTCAATACACCCCCCCCCCCAACTTTTTGGTGGTATATTGTACCCTCTGTGGCAACTGGACCTTTGAGTACTGCTATATTTAGAAATGTGCAGATTCTTATGCAAGATAAATTTTCTTTTCTTGTATTTTCAGGGAACTGATCGGCATCAACCCAGAGGGGCCAGTAAATGCAAAGAATGGAGGCAAAAAGAAAAAGAAATCTACCGTCGCTCCCAAGATTGTAGCCCTCCTTCGTGGGATAATGGAATTTGAGTCGGACTGGCGTACAGATCAGTAGGAGACTTGTTGCGATTTGTTTGCTCAGGACATTTGTACCCCTGTATCCTACACTGGAATTTGAGGCAGACTGGCGTACAGATCAGTAAGAGACTTGTAGTGTGAAATGTTTGCTCAGGACATAGACATTTGGACCCTGTATTCTGCACTTTATATTTTACAGTTAATTTATTTTTATATAGTAACTGTTTATTTTAACTTTTTAGTTTATTTTGTATTTTTGTTTCTACTGTAAAGGTAATTCATGAAAAAAAATCCCAAACAAGTTTACAGCTTTGCAACATTTTTCATGCAAGAAATTACATTTTTCACAAATACCACATTCCTTTAGCAATTCATTTGTAACTTTGCACTCCATTGGCAGCATATGAAAGCGTTATTGACCAGAATGTGGTCTTGATCAGTGACCTATTGGTAGAGATATAAGCCCTTTAATTTTGGGATGTTTCTTTTTTAATTAGCCAACATTTGTTTTAATGTTCTGCACCTTGTGAGTAATGCTGGTACCAGTGTTATACCTTGCATTGCTATGGTATTTGATTATGGAGGAAGCTGTGTGTAGGAGTAAGCGGAGTAAGTGTAAGACATGTGTTGCGCATTAACACATTCCCTCGAAAGAGACAGACTTTCCAAGTTTGGATTTCTGAGTTGGTGCGTTTAAAATTTCAAAGATGAAACTGTTCCAGAGATGACCCATGATAAACATGATTCCAGAGTAACTGCTAGTTGGCACAAACTGCATTACCAGAGTTACTATAATATGTGTTATGCCTTCAGAATTAAAAGGATTTGATTTTAGGTTATAACCAAGAAACTATGATATTTGCCAAGGAACGTTGAGTTCGGAGATGTTTTTTCCTTCACTGGCTTGTTCGAGTTTTACTGTTGTCAACTCTGGATTCTCGATCCAAGTAATCTAAAGCTAGTTCAGCTGATTTTTTTTACCAACTTCAGTTTTGGCAAAGACAATTTCTGAATGATCTGTACATGTACATGTACATTTATGTGTAACTGTGATGCAGAATGTTGTAAATTAGCTGACATAGATCATTTCTGTGTGATTATGCTGGTAATTGTAATGTGCAGTGCTAATGCTGTAGTCTTTGATTGCTGCTGCTGCTAGACCTAAGAAATGATTCCAAACTTGCTGCCAGTTGGCCTGAACTGCACTTTCTCTACTTATATCATGTACACGTACATGTTCATGTATGTATGTACAGTACATGTACACATGTAAAGTACATGTACACGTACACGTTAATTCTTGATAATGATGTTTGACTGTTTGTGGAACGAAGAAGCCCACATTGGCTCCTATGTATAACATATGATTTCTGTTCCATTTCCCCATTTGACATGTTTGATACTTGTTTTCAGCGTTTTGTGTTCGGCGTTTATTGTTGATTTATGCTACATGCAGGTATAATGCTATGTGGGTGTTTTCAGCCCATGGATTGTCAGTTCAGTTAGTGATGTTACATGTAGTTTAGGTCTGTTTGACTGAAAGGTTACATATTGAAAGTTTTTACCCTTATTTGTGTCAGTGTTGATGTCTCCTTCCACTAGTGTCTTCTCACTTGGTCTGTATACCTGCCGTCACAGACTAAAGCCCGGTTCATACTTCATGCGAAAGCGAATGCGAAGCGAATTTTCTTGCGTCACAATTGGCAAAAGAGCGCGTAATAATTGTTGCATCACCAAAATTCCCTTTGCTTTCGCTTTCGCATGAAGTATGACCCGGGCTTCACGCGAAAGTGAATACGAAGTGAATTTTGGTGACGCAACAATCAATGCGCGCTGTTTTTTCAATTGTGACGCAGGAAAATTCATTTTGCAATCGCTTTCGCATGAAACATGAACCGGGCTTTAGTAAGAAGACATTGCGGAAGGAGTGTAGTGTTTAAACCCAGAAACACTTTTCACGGTTCCAGTGGGAATGTGCATGGATTCCTTGCAGAACACGAGTAAATGTTTCGTTTTGAATTAGTTATTATGTAATTAAGTTTTTAGCATATTATTGATGAATAAACCCTTAGAATTACAGAATGTTGCAGTTGTTTGATAGACTTGTTTCTGTAAATTTAAAGAAAGTGTCTGCAGCAGAGTTTCAAGAACTTATGTGTTTTTACAGGTAAACTTTATTTATCACATGCAGATTTTCTGTTTAAAAACAGATTAACTGTAAATTGTGGTAAGAATTAGGCAGGAAAATTACAGGAGTTTTCAGGCACTTTTCTGTTTTTTTAATGAGAAATTTCATTTATCACATACAGATTGCTTGTTAAAAAACAGATAACTACTGTAAATTGTGATAAGAAATATGCAGGAAAATTACAGGGGTTTTCAGGCACTTTTCTGTTTTCTTAATGAGAAATTTCATTTATCACATACAGATTGTCTGTTAAAAAACAGATAACTACTGTAAATTGTGATAAGAAATATGCAGGAAAATTACAGGGGTTTTCAGGCACTTTTCTGTTTTTTTAATGAGAAATTTCATTTATCACATACAGATTGTCTGTTAAAAACAGATGAACTGTAAATTTTGTTAAGAATTGTGCAGTAAAATTACAGGAGTTCTCGAGACTGCTGCAAGCACTTTTCTGTTTTTTTATGGAGAAATTTTATTTAACACATACAGATCGTATGTTAAAAACAGATGAACTGTAAATTTTGTTAAGAATTGTGCAGTAAAATTACAGGAGTTCTCGAGACTCTGCTGCAGGCACTTTTCTGTTTTTTTAAGGAGA
The DNA here is from genome assembly GCA_911728455.2 of Marthasterias glacialis. NCBI lineage: Eukaryota > Metazoa > Echinodermata > Asteroidea > Forcipulatida > Asteriidae > Marthasterias > Marthasterias glacialis. Next base: position 9,537,956 of record OU452234.1, on the reverse strand, counting down.
AAATTTCCAACAGTGTACTCATCCTAATTTTGCGTTGAAGTCTCCCATCAGTATTGTATAATTTCCTTTGTTTTCTTTGATGGCTCTGTCGATGTCTTCATAAAACTCCTCTATAGCTGAGTCCTCGTAGTCACTCGTAGGAGCATATACTTGTGTTATACACATCTGTTCTCTGTCTGTGAGTTAGATGTTCAGGGTTACTACTCTGTTAGAGTGGCTTTTGACTTCTTTAACACTATCTTTGAGTTTTGAGTGTATAAGAAATCCCACTCCTTTTGCATTTTTGTCGTTTTCTGTTTTTCCTCGATTGAAGAGCCAAGAGCCTCCTTTCAGTTCTATCAATCCTTCACCTGATTTCTTAGTCTCAGCCAATCCAACTACATCCCACTGGAATCCTTCAAGTTATTCCAGTAAGTGTTCAAGTGCATCATCTGACTTCAGTGTCCTTACATTATACGTACATGTGTGGATTTTGGTTAGTTGACCAGTCCACAGATAAGTAGTTAAAATAAGTTTGCACCATGCATGTTTTATTAATTACCCTTCACCGATTGTATTTATTTCATCAGGGTGCACTTGTGGGATTTTTTAGCGGTACCATCCTCGGTCTGTGGATCTTCATTGGATCCATTATTTACCAGAAATCCCCACCGAGCCTGCCCCTCTCTGTCGATGGATGCCCCGTGGAGACGGTCACCAACGCCACCATTATCACGGCGTTCAGCTATAATAGGACGACATCGCCGGTTACCTCCGATGTGGATTTTTTGACTGTATTTACGAGTAATTCAACACTAGGATCCATGGATGTCACAGATGGAATCAACACAACGGTTGTTGGACCTGCTGATGAAGGGTAAGGCTTGATGTACTTATTCGCGCATCCATTGACATTTTTGTTTTATCATTATAAAACAATAATACTCCAGTTCCAATTACAAAACATAATCAAAACTTATTTAAAGCAGCCATGGTTATAATGTGGTATAATGTATCCAGTCAATATTTGGATAGTATGAAGGTTCTATGGTCTGGCGCGCTATCCCTAGCTCAGCTTGATTTGATCCAAACGTCCCCAAGCTCATCCATTTACTACCAGAAAATGAGTGCATTTCGACCACCGTATAATATTCACTTGTTGAATTACGGTTGGGTAGTTGTGGCGTCCATGCTTTTCCAGCCGGCGTATATTCTACCCAAGAACAAACGCCATCTCCCATCATTGCTCTTTTCTATCATCTGCTGCCCCGACAGCATTTCCTTCAAAATGGCCCGGCCTGCAAGCTGTCTCAGAAATGCTATAGTTTCATGATGCCAATACCAATCTAAAGTTTCCTCCATTATACCACTAAATCAAGGTGTGGATGAATAATTATGAAGTAGAATGAGCATCAAATCCACCCATCACGAAAAAACCGTATATAATATCCAGTCATTACCGATTGAGGAGCCATAACCAAACTTAAAAATCAAAACAGTTGTTCATTTCCCTTTATCTCAGGGAAAATGCAGATTCAAATCTCTGTCACACGTTTTTGTGTTACGATTCTCAATTCTTTTTTTATGTTGCAGGGGACTTTATATTTACATGATCAGCAGGTGGTGGTATCCGGCTATAACCACATGTACAGTGGTAATAATCGCAATGATCACCAGTGTTATCACAGGTAAGATTTACTAGCACACGATACCGGGGTCAAATGATACGAAGCCCGGGAAGGGACACTGGTAGGGGGGACAGTCATGGTTAGTAATCCGTTCGAATGAATAAGTAATCCGTTCGAACGAATGAGTTATACATTCGAACGAATTAAAAATCCGTTAGAACATGTTAACAATCCGTTCGAACATGTTAAAATCCTTTCGAACAAATTAGTAATCTGTTCGACAAACTAGCAATCCATTCGAACGACTTGGTAATCCGTTCGAACGAATTACTTAATATTCATTCGATAATCCGTTCGAACAAATTAACAATCTGTTCGAACGATTTAGCCAAGGGTGCTACATGCATGCGTACACACACAATGATAGATTCAGCAGGAGGGAAACGGAAACGGATTGCGTATTCGTTCAAAAGGATAGCTTATTCGTTCGAACACACACACAAAAAACAATCAGCTGAAATCGGGCCATATTGTGAGTTTGATTGGTAAAACAGTACAATTTCTTCAATTTGCATTATTTTGGTGAATATTGTGTGTAGGTCTAAATGACAGGACTGACATGAATCCGAATTTGTTCATTGACTGGTGGGCATCCTGCTGTTGGTGTTGGAACATAAAGAAAGGACACAGAAAGATGGTTTGTCAGTTGGCTTTTAGAATTATTTTTTGTTCATGAGTTGAAAATATGAAATGCAAAACGAAAATCTTTACCCAAAATTCAATAGTTAACAGAAATAATGTAAGCAAGTTAACCTATAATAATTATGCTATACGCAAACTATTCAAACTGCATCACCTGGTTTTAAAGTTTTTTCAATCTGAACCAACAAACATTTGTTATTGTGTCGTCTGGATTGTCAAAACAGAAACTACATGGTAAGGTGATTCTAGCACAGACGGCATACTCCCCAGTAGATGTTTCTTTAACATTGTTTTTGACGAATGTTTTTTTCCTTATTTGTTTTCTTCTTTATTTTACACACAGGACAATGTCGAGTATTCAGTTGAGAATCAAGATATGAACATTGCAGAAAGATGTAATGAGTCCGAATCTGAGACGTCTGAGTGTCACCCGGAAGAAAAGCAAAACATTAATATAACCAAAGTTTAAAGGGAACGTAAACGATCAATATTATTGTCAAGTATTCCCGAAATATCTCAGTCAAGATGTAATAGTTGGTGAACTGTGGCTTGCTCAGTGACTGTGGTGTTGTTGACTACAGACTGTGCCAGGGTGGTGAATTAAATTTAAACGCTTTACAATGTGTATTTTCTCTACTAAGTATAGTGCATTTTCGCTGGTAATATAAACCTGCCATGATGTTTTGCTTCTGTTTTATTCTGCTTTTTGTTTGTAACTTCACAAATTATTTGTTGTGCTTACTAGCTTTTTCTGAATTTGAACCTGGGCAACATTTTATCTACATTATGAGCGTCTCGGGGCTCCAAGGTTAAATTCACTTTTGTAACGCACTCATTTTCCAAGTCACTAACCTCTTGTTTATTCCTGAATTTCTATGATATTCAATCAAAACGTCATTGAAATTGACCCTTTTGACTGACGCCAAAATTCCTCTTTGGAATGCACAAACCCATTTGTTTGTTGGTATCCAATGGCACCATGTTTCGAATTTCGGCCTGAAAGATTATCAAATAAATATCGAATTTGCAACGTGAGGCTAAAAAGCTTGTAACCTGTTTTCTCTCATTTGTGCAAAGATTTTGTCTATTGGAGAGTGAATGCATCGCATTTAACAAAAAATTGACCTTGGAGCCCCTATTCTTTGAAATGAATAAAAAGTCTCTACAGACAATAGAAAACAACTATAAAGTACTTTTTAGTTGTTATTAATTGGTGAATTAAAAAGTGGTTCAAATACCTCGGACGTGTCTTCGTTGGTTATGGTGGAGGGCCACCAGTAAATCACGAATTATGAGCCGTGGGAAGGGGGTCCCTGGCAGAACGAAAAGGAGAGTAGGGTAAACCGGGGGAAGATGGGAAACAAACCAGTTTTTTGGATAATAAAAATAAAAATTTACATTAAGTGTCCATGTTGGCTTATTGATACTCAAGGTTGTTTATATTTTAACCTTTTAACAAAATTTCAAGCGACTTTTTTTTTTAGAGTTTTAGATGCCAATACTATAATTTTGAATATAAATTTAATGTCCCATTTTACCCCAATATTTCGGGGTATGATGGGACACATGCATTGAATCAATGACTGAACAAAAAAAACATTAAAATTGAATATTTGATATTTTTGGGAGGAAATTGGATCCCACACTGAGGCAAGATGGGACATGATTACATGACCATTTTCCAGAACTGTCAGTGCTTAGTGTGGTAAGTCAGTTCAAAACAATTTGTTGTTAAAATATTATAATCAACGATTACAGTTTACATCTTGTGGAATTTTTAAATTGAATAGTTTAATTGTTTTAAACAATATGAATATGTCCCATTTTACCCCAACCACTCATAGTTCATAATAAGTTGTTGAATAAATTGTCCCATTTTACCCAACTAAAATTACTTTTGGGGTAAAACGGGACAGATCACCAAAACCACCCTGGGAAAAGAATTGTTTACACCTAGTAAGTCTGAATTGCTTTTAGCTGGCATTGATATCATTTCTGAATATGTGCTCAAACAAAAGGGTTAATTGCTATTGTAAATAAATCTCGACACTCTTCTAAACATACCCATCGACACTGGTAACCCGCAAGTATTATACTAATTCGTGAAACTTGACAACAGACACATAACTTTGTTTGCCGCCACTCACGCTAATAGAAAAAGAAAATGCTAAAAAGACGACCTCAAGAGACAGCCAACAAACCAACATGTAGAAAGGGGATTTGCCGGAAAGAGTTTTGATCATGTTAAAACACGTTTAGTAAGAAATGTCCCATCTTACCCCATGGCCCATCTTCCCCCAGTGTACCCTAAGACTAGAGAGCGGTCGCCGAGGGAGGGCGGTCGTATATATTTTTTAAACTCTTGTTGATATACCGCGGCAGCAGCTGCTGTCACATTTGAAACGAAGATTGTTTACACAGGATGATTTGGGGTCCTTGCTCTGCGACCATGAAAACATTTTCAACCCTTTAGAATTGTTCAAACTTGCTGTTCCTAGCTGGATACATTCTTCAACCCTTTTAGATAGGTAAGGATCAACGTTTACTTAAATTACATGGATATAAAGTGACAGCCGGTCACAGCAGCAGAGGTTAATGTGTTTGCCTTTGGAATATAATAAAAATGGGCTAGCTGTAGACCCAGTAACTGGACTGGAGAGCTGTACTCCTTTTTTGAGACTTTCACATTTTATCGGTCGTACTCTACTAGGCCTACTTCACCTGTACACTACTACTACTTACTAAAAAATACTAGGTAGTACAAAGTAGCACAAATCTCAAGACATAACGTCAAAATCTAAAAAAAAAAGGAGTAGGCCTACAGCGCCGACTCCTAGAACTATGAGGTCTCCACGAGACGATAGCCGAACGAACCTCATAGTTCTAGGAGTATACAGCACCAACGTTACCCCAATCACCTAGGGCTAGGCTAGCTCCACTTTTATTTGAAAAGTTGGGCAACATAATCAATTGCTGGCCATATTTTTAGGCCTAGATCATCATGAACAATACCCATCATTTGCACTAAAACCAGAAGACAATGGATGACGTTATATGGTGGGCTTAATTAGTCGATCGTTGCACCATTGGTTGATCATGGTGCTTTATCAGTGGATCCTGCTGCCTGCAATCGAACACACTTTCTTTACATATCACAATTCTAGAGGATTTTTTTTTTTTAAGATAAGTAGCCTATAAAGTCAGAAATATTCCTACATGCCATTATTTTCCAAGCCAGCAAACAAGTTACCTGAGTTTTGTATTTTTACGTGAAATTTGAAGCACAGAACATGCATAGAGCATGCAATCACTGTTTAACACTTCTTTTCACTCACACAAAGAGGACAGGTGGTGCTTAAAGTGTCGCAGAATTTCTCCAATAGGCCTATGTGAGGGTTATTGTGTGAACTCAATTTTAGATCTTTGTTGTTTTCTTCCAAGAAGAGGATCTGCGAGACATAGAGAGGCGTTGTATTCGAGACCTGGAAGTCCGAGACCGAGACCAAGGCATTCGAGGGGGAGACCAAGACCGAGACCAGCCCTTCCGAGACCGAGATTGCAAAAAAAGGTCTCGAGACCTACAACATTGTAGAGAGGCTTCCACCATTGATTATTCATTGTATCTTGGCTCAATGGAACCGAGTATCCAGCCTTTGTTCTGGTTTTAGAAACAATCCTATGCGGTAGCCCACGGCCAAGGTTTTGCAATTAACATGTAAATAAACCAAAACTCCTGGTGCTTCAAAGAGAATCTCTGTTTTCTTGGCTTGTATGTCAAGTCAGAGTTTCTTTGTGCCAACGGTACTATTAAAGAAAATGTATTCTGGCAATTGCCAGAAAATAATTCCATCAAGTTGGATGGCAAGAAATGGAAGAGTCCTAGTGGCATTTGGTCAAAAGTCCTGTCAAAGCCTCAGTTGGTCTCCAATCCATTGTTGTTATTGAGCTCACTCACAGAAAGTAGATGCATGCGCAACAACATCTAAACCTTGGAGTAGGTTTAAAACTTGTGCGCACATCTACTACATGTTCAATGCACTCAACTAACAGTGTTACCGAGACTGACATCCTTGTTCCTACCACACTACAGGATTAGCACTTGTAAAAATACATCTAGGCCCCCTAATCATACATTTTAGTAGCTGTTGTAATCGTGGACCTAAAAGTACATTGTTAACCTTTTTTTCTTATTTTTTTACATTCTGACACTCAGGCCTGATACTTCACGGAGGCAACAAAGGTAATTGTTATAGAGGTGTTAGATTGTGAATTTTTATCGGTCGAGAACCAATCATGTGACATAATACAAAATTTCATGTCTTCTCAAAAAAGTGATTTTGTTGGGGTCCATTACCTAGATCGTCCTCAGAAAATTCATTTCATCGTCCCCATTGATCTGTACAACCACATAAGCGGTACTACCTGAGAAAGAGGTTACTATGCAACCACTGGTACTATGCACGGTACTGTACTTTCGATATGTAGCTCACGATAGGGACCAATTGATACATTTGGTTGATAAAAAATCTGTAACTGACGCACTTTTGTTGAATTGAATATTGTCGTCTGCAAACTATGTCGGTAAGGGCCTTTTTAACAATCTTGCAATTTAATACCATGGTATAACAAAACAGTTGGGGGGGGGGGGCAATTTGGGGGGGCCGATGACACCCTCGGCTTCGCCTGGGGTGCCATCTGCCCCCTCGGGTGTCCAAAACAGCATGGACCACATCACAGCAGACAACAATTGTATATTGGAGTACGTTGCCTTGTTGCCCTTGAAATGTTCCAATAGAAATTTACAATTTCCTCGTAGAGGTGCCCTTTATCAAGAAGAAAATGCCTTGGTGCCCTTGCCCTTTCAAGAACGAACCAATCAGGCCTGGACATTTTACTTCCGCCAAAAGAATGTCGGATTGTTCAAAAGATTTGAAGTGTAGTAGTAGCATGTAGCATTACTTACCGTAAATGTAGGGTTGGGGTTTAGCCCTGGTACATGTAGGTCATCAGTTTCCATTAACCTGACATTCTACCACCAGGGCTAGACTGCAGTTACCACAGCTACAAACAAGTTGTTGTTCCATTCACATAGTTATTAATTTCTCCATTTAACACAGTGAGATTCATCTAGCTATGCCATGGAAGAGGATACTAGCACTAGCACCAGACATGGCATGACAAACGGGACATCAGTGGGAAAGGCAAACCCACAGCCAACCAAAAATAAAAGTGACAAAACGGTAAAAGCAAAACCTGTAAGGTTCTCAGTGTCAAAGACACGCTTAAATCCCAATTCATAATGTAGTTCGTTCCTTAATTGGAATATGCAGGTGTAGGAGATTCAGTCATTCCCATGTTTTCATTGCTCACATGATCCGTTGTGTAATTTTATCCCGTTCTGTGTGGGACAACATGCTTCCGAGCAACAGTAATTTAGTTTACTTTTGCTGTCCCTGACCTGCTGAACTGTTTTTGCTTGTTTGATCATGTTTTCTCCCCCTTTCCCAACAGTTCCCTTTCCTGCATATTCTATTTACTCACTCATCCTTATTTTGCTCTAGTTGCCCTCCAGACCATGCTTCTTGTTGTTTATTTTGTTTGAATGTTGTATTTATTTTGTATTAATACATGTATCTTCCTTGTACATGTATTTTATTGTGAACCACTGTTGATCTGTATTCTACCGAATGTATCTTGTTCTTTTGTCAAGGTCAAATAAATAACAATAGTAATAATAACAATGGAAAATCTTTAAATTTTGTTATTTTACAAGGAATCTGGCAAGTTTACATTACAAGAGAAATGTCAAAGGGGAAGTCATGAAATCTTGCACTTTAAACCCACTAACTGAAGATAATACATACATTGTATTTAATTTAGCTACTTGACTCATTGAGTGAAGCATATACGAACGCCCATAGCGTTGCATGTTCAATTTAACATTGTGATGTTTTTGTAGTCATGGTAGTGCTTAGTCTTTTGTGTACAGTCTGATGGCTAACCTAGACTTGTGAAATTTCATAAGATTGCTGACGTGTGGATATTTTGATGTTCTCTTTAAATGCACACACCTTTCATTCTATCCTTACAAACCCTAATCCTTTATAATCATCTGGTTTGGCTAATGTTTCCTCAAACAATCCACTCATTAGGCCTATAACTAATTTTTTAACACATTTGGGTGTTCAGTAACTTTTGATACATGCACGTTGTAGATCAAGGCTGGAAAGTCTTCAGTAAGTTTGACCTAATAGCAGAAAATCTCCGTTCTTGAATTATCTCCTCTTCTTTTTCCCCAGAAACCAAATGAGGGCGGTGGAAACAGTCGGACTAAAAAGACTGTGTACCATTGGGGCAATGCACAGGTGATACGCTGGCGAAGGAAATATCACACGCATTACTACAATCAATACAGCCAGGTATTCCAGGAACATGACTTGTCAAGTGAGCCTTGAACATGTACTGTAGCAAAATAACAGGGGGTAAAGTGTCTTCAAAATGTGGGTTCAAGTCCTCGTCTGGTGTCCTTGAGCAAGATACTTTATCACTTGTAGTTGCTGTGCCATTGCTTGTTACCATGGCCCAATTTCATAGAGATGCTTAACGGCCAATTTTGTGCTTACTGTGTGATTTCCATTTCAAAGCGCTGCTAATCACAAAAAGACATGCTAAAAATGCAAATCTTGGTGAATGGCACCTATGAAATACGCTTACGCTTAAGCAAATTTTTCTGCTATAGTTATCACAAAAATTTGCTTGAAACCATTAAGCAGTGCTAAGAAAATGTGCCCTGTAGCTCCTGAGTATTTGGTTGAAGAAGTGTACAAAAAGAACCCAGAGCACTTCAAGTGAAAAACTATGAATTTACACCAGTATTCTGGCGCAAATAGAAAACAGTTCATGTGCCTATCCTGTCGTCGTTGGTTAGTTGCTGTTGGGATGTGAACCTTGGACACTCAGAGTAGGAGGGGGGGCTGTCCCATTGCTTCATGCAGTACCAACTGCCATTGTTCCTGAGTTGCCCCCAGTGCTTAGAGTTAAGTTCACAAGATGCATATTTAGATTTATGACCAGGAATATGATCACTAGTTCAGAATACCAGTTTAAAAAAAATAGTGGTCAGATTTAGCTGTGGGAAAGAAACCCCAATTGGGTAAAATCAGAGTTTGACTTAAAAACCAGCCCAACTGCTGAGAGTGGTATTCAAACCAGGGTAGTTTCCTTCATTTTAACCATGCAAACCTGACCCCCACCTCCAACGGCAGACCTAGAGAGTTTTTCACGCGTGTGATTTCTCAGGATTTTTCCTGATTTCAGGTTTTTCTCAAAATCTCCTTGAGCCTTTAAAGTTTCTTGAAAGAAGTAAAGCAGTCACCCAAGGGAAATAAAAGAAAAAGTCCACATTGTATCCAAACCTGTAGTTTTGTCTTTCTGCTGATGCATTGCATAAAGTCCATAAACATCCTGAATTGTAACATCTGAGAGCTCCTAGGTCTAGAATAAGGGGGAAGTCAGGCCACCAAGCCATTTTTTCAGGAATTGTTACATTCATCAAATCTCATCGCTGGTTATTTCCATTTTGTTTTCAATGGCAGGGCGTGCCTTGGTGCGACTGGATCCAATCAGAATGGAGAAGATGGGGATCACAAACTCTGAACACATGTAAGTTGTGAATCACTCCTATAAATTATCTGAACGTCTTTGAATTTCCCGCTTGGTTCATGAGGATGACTTGGGTAAGACATGGTACAGCATGATGAATTGAAATTGTATTTTTGTTAAGATAGTTAGACATCTTAAAGCTCCAGCTCAACATTGGTAAGCAACAAAAATACAAAATGTCCACCTTACATGATATAAGGATAATGATGGTAGAAAACTTTCCTTGAAATATATTACTGCCTGAAGTGTTATCGTTTTTAAATATTAAATGAAATAAGATCCAAAATTAATTTTCGTCTCATGTGAGACCGAGACTCTGCCCAAGAATGCATACAAAAATGCTGAATGCATTTTTACCTTTTTCTCACAAATGAAACAACGAAATGAGCTGACAATTTCACAGGTTGGCATGGTTGGTTTTATTACATATATCTTGATTTGTGCAAAGAATGGAAGCATTTACCATGTTTACAGACACTTGACCAATGTTGACCAAGGGCTTTAAAGATCTTTACATCATTGGTTTTGTTGGAAGATTTGCACATTGGCCTATAACTTACATAGTATAAAGATGGTCATGGTGGAAAACGTTCCTTGAAATTTTATTGCCTGAGTAGAACAGTTGGGTCATTCCATGCCAACTCACCTGATGGTTTGGCAGTGACCGACTCAGATTTTGCTATTTTTTTTTAAACAATCCCCTATGGGTGCAATGAAGAAACAAAAATGTTTAGATTCCTACTCTTTGCCATTTCTGGGTTATGGACCCCTAAAAACTTAAGCCCCGTCCCCTCTTTTTGAATTTGGTGTTTTTGACATTTTTGGAGGCCTATATCTCCAAATTGAGATAAGATATGTTGCTACCAATTGGTACACAGGTTGACTGGTACCCAAACAACTAGAATCTGCTGTCAAAAGTAGTACAGAAAATATGTCTATCAAGGTATAGGTCTTTAAAAACCTACATTTTAGCCTACAGAACAACTTTTCGTCATTTTTGAGGCCCCCTGGTGCCTGGGTGAATTGTCCGATTGCTTTGATATTACATTTGGTTAACAACTAGGTGCATAGGTCTGACCTTAAAAAAGGATAGACCAATCACACCTTTGGTGGGTGTTTGGCAGGGTCTGAAAATGGGTCCACTTGGAAAAATGCCAAAAAATGCCTTTTTCAAGTGGTTTTTTCATAATGTGGGACATTACTGACAAATTTCACATTTTTTTCCCAAAACACTTAGTGTCGAGTCTATTTGTGTAAAAAAAAAAGTTGGTTTTCCAACTTCTTGATGTCCAAAAAATTATTTTAATGAACGTAGTATTTTGCCTATTGTGCATGCAGTACATAGAAGGCCTATGTCTTGTGCATAAAAAGAAATACAATGCTCTTGCATGCTGCTTGCAGTTTTCCACCCGTGTGCTTAATTACCGCAATGGCCACACGTACGCTGTGTTTCTCAAATCTTAGGCCTACATGCAGCAGCCGTTTAGTTTGTTTGCGAACCCCACCGAGTCGTTGATCCGGACGGAGTCGTTTGCGCAGAGTCTACTGTACACAATCATTATCCCAATTGTTCTATATCCACGGTGATCAATGTTGGCCTATATACCACAGCCCATCACAGTCGCCGAGTTACATTGGACCCAACAACGCTGTTATTAACACTGGACATTATCTGGCATATAGTACTGTGTATAGGGTCCGACCGAGTGAACACTCATGCGTTTGAACTACGATGGAGATGTTGCCGGTTATGATGGTACGATTGTGTCAGATTAGACTAGCCACTTTATACCCCGACTATTTTTACACTTCATCAGCCCCCCCTTCAATTCACTCAACACCGATCGCTTCAAGCCCGGGCAACTTGGCTTGTAATAATAATAATTCACAGTTTTTGTTAGGTGCTATCACACCCAATGGGCGTCTAAAAGGGCTCAGTCTTTTTTCCTGTAAGGTATGCGGAGTTATGTTTTTAAAGTATGAGACCTGTTCCTTTACAATGCACCATGTAACGGCTTACAAGGCGCAGTGGCAAACCTACTGGCGTCCGTGCCCCCCCCCCCCACCCATTCGAAATCTGCACTTGTGAGATTAAAAGTTACCAGAATAAAATGTTATAATTTTTTATCTTTTATCTAGTAATTTCAATGTTTTTGAAAACTATTTTTGTATTACTTGCATGCAGGATGTATTTTGTTTTACCTCAACACGTCAGAAGAGCGCTGAAAAGGGGCTTCTTTAGGAAAAAAATACAAACGGAAGCTACAGCTTTAATTGGCAAAAAGTGCCCCCCCCCCTAGGAAATATGGTGTCCCCTAAACTTTTACTCCAGAACTTTAGGGCGCTGACAAGGCGCTATGGCGCTATGTGCAGCCGATCAAACCAGGAAAACCCTTCTCTTTGCGATAAGTGCACTGGGTTCTTTTACGTGCATTACACAACACACATGACCTACCTGCAACCAATCTGAGGGATGCAGCAATAATGGTTAAGTGTCTTGCTTGAGGACACAAGTGTCACGACCGGAACTCAAACCCACACTCTGCTGATCAGAAACACGAGTCCCGTGTTAGATCGGACATGACACGCATACATGGTGTAATTATCGAATGGTTTTCGGTTCTGGAAACACTATGTGTTATGTCTGCTCTTTCTCAGTAGAGTTTAGTTCTGAAAGGAACTACTCCTGCTTAGTTCTGATAGAACTGGTACCTATCTTCTCAGTCCATGAATGAGATACACATGTAATAACAGTATAGTAGGCCTAAGCATTTATTTTCCCACCTGTTCTTTTTAACCAAAATATGTCAGGTTTTTTTTATTTCTGTAGTCTTGGTCACTGATTCGAAAGCATTCCCGAAACCATCTAAAATTCTTTTGAATATGCAAATTAAACAACCTCATCAAGTTGCCTAAACTCAAGTCAGTGAGGTAAAAAGGGGGTGGGTCCCTCTTCCTCCTCAACCAGCATCAAGGAATACATTCAAATATTTAATGAGGTAAAATGAAACTCATTTAATTTTCTGAAACAAGATACAGGAAGAATTGGACAAGACCAAAGCCAGTATTACTAAGGATATGTTTCCCTTACTTGTGGAAGAAAAATATTAAAGCTTAGGTGAGTGATTACAATGGGCACTTGTTTAGCCAATTGTCGCCAGGATTTTTTTGTTTTCCCGTCCCCCTGGCAGGATTTTTTTGCCAGAATTGACGGAATCATTTTTCTTTGAGGGTACCGCTGGCACAAAGAAACCCTGACTTAACGATGCCAAGAGAACAAAGATTCTCTTTATTGGAACATCCGTTGTGTGTGTCGACCGAGAAAATGTCAAATTCACATACTAAGAATTTCAAAACATCGGCCGTTACCTACGTCATAGGAGTGAGTACTTAACACTGAACCATGGTTTGATTGCCGGCTCGCTCTGACTTACCTCCATTTTGCCAAAATACAATAAATGTCTCTCGATACCTTGTAATCCCCCACTTGGAACAAAAGGATTAAAGGTCTATAATAGGGGATTACACAAAAACCGCCTCTCAATGGCCAAAATCTTATTATAATCATGACCTTTTGTCCTTGTGTTGGTATAGTGAAGCATTAGACGGCGTGTGTGTGGACTGTGCTTGCTCTACAGTTGAATGACTGGGCGACCTTAGCTCCAGTGATCCAAAGTTACAAAATGGCGTCTTTACAATGTACACGGCTTCCGTTTTCAGGCATGGGAATTATTTGCATGTATTCACGTCATCTGGTGTCAACTGGTTAAAAAGGGTGTGTGTGTGAAAATGAATTCATTCTTCCATAAACCACTGATGTATAAAACTTTTAAGTCTAACCTAATTTATTGTGTTTAATTGATTGACTGTAGAGAAAATTCACTGACAAGGAGGTAGGCTGTCAGGGGCTGTGTATAACTGTGGAGACCAACATGACAAACTGATGGCTAAGGTAAAGTTGCAAGGTGTATTGATTTTATAATTGCAATTTCGTCACCAGGGCCCAATGCCATAGAGCTGCTTAAGCACTGGATATTGCTTGACATTTTTCTGCTTAGCAGAATTGAGCAGGATATTAGTCACAAATGATACATGTGACATGGTACTTTGGCTGGTGACCTTATTCTGGTAAAGCAAATTGCTTTGTGCTCGGTTACCTTTTTGTGCTTAAGCAGCTCTACGAACTTGGGTCCTGGTTAGCTGGACTGTCTTCCTGTTGGATTAAATAGATGCGATCTTAGCGCCCTCTAGCTGTCTAGAGAAAACCACAGTTTTGGCTTGGGCTCTGTTGGAAGCCCCAAACCGAAAGTGGATGGTTTAAAAATAATCGACAGGGCCAAGGAATCTGTGGCTCTTTGCTGTCAACATTGAGCAAGTTCAATCAAGGACCAATGGTTTACTCCTGGTTTGTTAGTGACGTACGTAGTGCATGCGCACTGCAGTTGAAAGGCAAACGACTCTAGTCATGTCATGTCAACACGACCATGAGAAAATGGCGAAATCAACACTATCGCTCATTACTGATAACTGGTCCCCTCTGCACTGTGCTTATGAAACGGCTATTGGTAACCAGCAAATGCGACCAACCTCGTTAGGCAGGTCGTGAGTAGTTGACTCGATTAGTCCAACCATCGTTGACTAGCGTGAGTCCTATCAGAGGTAGTCAAACTATGGTTAACTATGGTCCTAGATCGACCTTGCTCACTGATTGGCCAATCCAACTCCCGCAAATTGTTCTTCAATTTAAATTTTTTTTATTATTATTTGTTTCCCTCATTTCTGGACCAATTCAGTCTTTCTCCAAGTTAGATTTATTTATACAGCTTCAGTTTGTTTTAACTCTCTGGTAGGTTTACGGTATGTTTGTTGGAGATAATTTATTCCACCCTAATGTGTTTCCAGGGACTAGAAAGACGGAGACAGAAGTGGTTGCTATGTGCTGTGACTATTTCAACGGTGGTTCCAGTGCTTGTGGAACTGTAAGTAAGATACTTACTAAAAAAAAACAGTCAGTTTCCCTTGTGGTTTATTGCTTGATATTTAAAAATAAAAAGTTGCATCACCCTTAGGGGAGATCCCTGTGCTGCCGCTTCCCAGGTTATATCCATAGAGCTAGCACTATGGTTGTATCATATAATGGGGTGTGATCCCTGGCTTTACAGTCAGTAACCGGTTAAATGGCTTCTGACTGGCGCCCCTGAACAAAGATATTGACAAAAAAGGAATCTGCCAACATTTGGGCTGGATAGCTCAGTTGTTAGACAGTTATAGCATCGTCCGTTAAGCCGGTGGTCGCAGGTTCAAGTACCACTCCAGTCAATATTTCTTTGTTCATCCAAAAAATTGTTTTAAAATTTACCCAGTCAGTTTCTCTGGTGGTTTATTGATTGATAAAAAAAAAAACTAATTTATTCTCTGTCAAAAAATTGAGAAATCTAAGAAATGCTTGTAAGAGTGTTGTGGCGTGTCGTGGATGAGTGGACTACTACAATGGACCCAAGTTCTGGTGATTCAGTCATCAGGGTGTAGGTTCGAGTCCCAGTTATGACACTTGTGTCCTTGAGCAAGACACTTAACTGTAATTGCTTCTTTTCACCCAAATTTTTAACCTGCAAGTGAAGAAAGACGATAATCGCTTGCTCCAAAACCAAGATTTTGACTTGTAGGTCCACAAATGAGATTCGGATCTTCAGGTCCGAGAACAAGGTTAATTAGGCCAGGAGTTTTAGACCAGGACTCTAGGTTTTAGACCAGCACTAGATCTAGACAACTCAAGATTGCGAAGCCGGGGGCCAAGGAAGGATCAATCTGGGACAGGTAAGCTTCAGACCTGGACTCTGAGACAAGATTGAGACCATAAGGTGTACAATGGTGTTTTGAGGGCCTCTGACCTTGAACATCCCAAATCGAGAGAGTGCACATTGTTTGGTTTTGGAGGATGAAGCCGATCTTAAATGTTTATGTTCTTTTCACAGGTTTTTATTAAAAGCCAAAATTATTCAATTCAAAACATGTGGTAACAGTGGTTATTGTCACAAACCAGTATCACTTTTTGACCCAACATTCACCTGAGAAAACAAACCTGTGAAGTTTAAGCTCAATGACAATCGGTCATTTGAGTTACAAGAAAATTGTGAAAAACTTATTTCAAGGGACAGTTTACACCATTACCCTCTTTATACCATTTAAGTTATGTGAACACTTTATATTTTCAATCGTACCAATATCATGCGCACCCTTTAAAAAAATTCCTTGGATTGTGGAAGAACTTTTCGTAACCATCAATTATTTGGTTGAAATAATTTTTTTAAAAAATTCAGATGACCTCAGGAGGTACAGAAAGCATCTCGATGGCATGCAAGGCATATAGAGGGCGTGCCAACAAGATTGGAATAAAAAAACCTGAACTGTAAGTTTTTCTTAGCCTTTTAATGTCTGATGATGTGTATGCACGCCATTATTTTCCCTGCCTAAAATCGGGTGATGTGAACTTTGTATTTTTTGTGTGAATTCTGAAAACCGGAGCGAAGGTCGCCGGGACATTCCATTACCTAGCCTGTGCAGTGCATGCACTCACCGTGCAACGCTTTGTTTCACCAACACAAAGAGGACAGCTGGTAATGGAGTTCATTCTCAAATTCTTCCGTTTTGCGGGGGTTATTGTGTAATGCCCGATTCCAGACCTTTGTCCTTTTGTTATAAGCAAAGGATTACGAGACATTCATTGTATTTCGGCTTATAGGAGGTAAGCCCAAGTGAACTGAGATCCAAGCCTTGGTTCCGACCATGGGACCAATTATCAGCCATGGCTAACGGACGAGTTTTTGCGATTCATGGTGAATTAATCTGACATTTTTTCAAAAGAGAAACATAAAAATCCTGATGAGAATCTTCTCCCGACTTTGTTAAGTCAGGTTTTTTTTGTGCCAACGATGTTCTCAACGAAAACATTGTTTGGTCATTCTGAGAGATTAATCCCGTCAGGATGGCACGGAAAAATTTTGAAAACCCCTACACTTTTTTTTTTCTGAAAGAACTGTATTTTCCATGATGACAATGATAACAGGAGTAATTCTTTCTCTTTTTCTTTTAGTCTTGCCCTCGTAGTGCCCATGCTGGGGTTCCCCAAGGCAGCTAAGTACTTCAAGATGCGTTACATTGAGGTTCCCATGGATCCAGAAACTAAGTTTGTTAATGTCAGGGTAAGAACTAAGAATACAAGTTGGTAGATGTAAAAAGCATTATGTGTCCTAGAAACATAAAGTCATCTGAGACTTGTGCCAAGATTGGTCTGAAGATGAGTGAGGCGCTCAGTAAATGAACATAAATCAGAAAAATATGATGTGCCAATGCACAAGGTAGACCTCAGGATGAAAAGACCTTTCCACCCCACTGTTTGCTTAGCCAGTTGCCAGTTGGATTCATTTTTTTTTTTTGTCCCGTCCCCCTGGCGTGATTCTTTTGATGGAATTGCCGGAAACTTTTTTCTTTGAGGGTACCGCTGGCACAAAGAAACCCTGACTTGACAATGCCAAGAGAACAAAGATTCTCTTTATTGGATCGTTGGTTTTGTTTCTCTTCCGAGAAAATGCCAAATTCCTGCGGCATAAGAGTGGCACCAAACACGGAACCATAGCTTGATTGCTGGCTCACTTTGACTGACCTCCATTGAGCCAAATTACAATTAATGAAAGATGGTGAAAGCCTCTCGATGCCTCATAATCATCTTCTAGGAACAAAAGGACAAAGGTCGATAATAGGAGATTATGCAAAAAACACCTCTTAATGGCCTCAAAATGCCAATATATTCGTGACCTTTTTTTGACCTTGTGTGGGTGAATCGAAGCATTAGACGGTGTGTGTATGTGCGTCTGGTCTGTGCAAGTTGCGCAGTTGAATGACCTTTGCTCCAGGTAGGGAAAACACTTGCGTGTTCTCAAATCATCCGGTTTCAACTGGTTCACAAACTTGCCCAAGTGAATTGACCCTATGTTCTGACTCGGAATTAATTATGTATCGTTTCTCTCTAACCACGACATGCGCACTCGCACAACACCAAGCATGTTATTACAGTGTTGACCAGTAGGTCACTGTCACCAAGGCAATCTCAGCTGTGCACCAATGTTTCCCCCTGACTGGAAACGGAAGCCATGGATGTTGTTATGTATTTTCGGACCACCGGAGCAAAGGTTACCCGGATATTCAATGTCTGTGCGCGCACAGACCACACACACACACACACCGCCTAACGCTTTGGTTCACCCACACAAGGACAAACAAAAAAAACAGTCTCGAATATATTGTCGTTTTCTGGTAATTGAGATGTGTTTTTTGTGTAATTCCCGATGATAGATCTTTGTCTTTTTAGTCCAGCGGATAAGGGGAAAAATTGTGCACTTTTTGGTAAAAGCATGAAACTTGGCACACGTGTAGTTGATACCAATTCATGAAATTTTAGATATAGTGCCATCTCTGAATTGGCCCGTGGTGGCCTTGGCGGCCATTTTCAAAAATGGCCGCCAATTATGATATAAAACTACATAACTCAGAAAATAAGAGGCCTAAAATCTTCATTCCAGTGACTTTGCATATGTTTGCAGAGTCTAACAGTTCAAAAAAAGCATTGTTGAGTGTATCAGACTTTTATGTCTGCCATTTTCAAAATGGCGCCCTTGTTTTTCAAAATGGCTGCCAATTCTAATATAAATTTACATAACTCAGAAAATAAGAAGCCTAAAATCTTCATTCCAGTGACTTTGCATATGTTTGCAGAGTCAAACATTTCAAAAAAAGCATTGTTGAGTGTATCAGACTTTATGTCCGCCATTTTCAAAATGGCGTCCTTGTTTTTCAAAATGGCCGCCAATTCTGATGATATAAAACTACATATAGACTGGGTAAATTTTCAAAAAAAATCAACCCTGAAGGCAAATTGTGTTAATTTATGGCATACAAGTTTTTTAGGGGTATTGAGGGGTGCTGAGCTCGAATTTGTTGTATGCCAAGCTCAAAAATGTCCCATAATGCCTCAAAATCCCAAAATCCAAGATGGCCGCCACTGACGTGTTAAAATACATTTATGTGCACATCTTTTTTACTAAACAAGGTAGAAACTTAAATTAAATGTCCTTCTGTAGGTTATCATGTATGGGGAATCCAATGCAATCAACAATTTTACAATAAAATATAAAGAAATTGATTAAAACTCATATTTAATGCAAAACAATGTGTTTTTTTGTAAAAAATTTAAATAAAATAAAAATAAAATAAAAAAACTCCAGTACGTAAATCCTAAGTATCCAGGGATAATTTACCTACCTTTCAGGTGTCTTTTTGGCAAACAATTATGTTGTGGAATAATTGACTTACCAACTTTGCAATTTGAATTGCAGATATTATTGTATTATCAAATACGCCGTAATAAAATAAAATAAAATAAGTGATGTACATGTAATGGATCAGAAAACACCATTAGTTGTTGTACATTATTATTCCAGGCCACACTTCCATGGGCTGACTTCCTTTCTTTCTTTTGTTGGCCTGGTTTAGATTGATTTGTATTACTTTGTAATATTAGTTTACTCTGTAATACTTAGTATTACATTGTATTACTACATGTTGTATTGCCAACTCTTGTTGTTGCAGAGTGTCTGAATTAATCTATCATCAGTAACTGACAGTAAAAATCATCAGTAAAAATGGCTGAAAGCACAGAACGCCCTCGAAAAAGACCAGTATTACTGGATCCCAAGTTATGCATAATATGCCAGCAAGCTAGTAAGCAAAAGCTAATGACTGTAAGCAGTGATGGTCTTCCTTCAGTCAATACTATAAGGCAACTCCGGTCAAAATTAAGCAATGACAATTTCCGTGAAGCAACTGATCGTCTTACTGGAATTTTCCGTACAGACTCACCTCCACCATTCTTGTGGCATAAGGACTGCCGGTCTAGTTACATGAGTAAATGTAAAGTTGAAAGGTTAAGGAATGCTGCTTTGAAGGAAATTAACAACCAATGTTCGTCTGCTTCCACATCAACTCATCAGCAAAATGTTAGCTTACGGAGCAAAACGCCTCAGATAGATTGGAGGCAGTGTATTTTTTGTCAAAAGGCTCAAAGTGAAACGCTTCATCTCATACAAGAAATGAAAGTCAGCAGAAGAATATTGGAAGCAGCAAAGTATGACCAAATCTTAAGAGTTCAACTAGCTTGTGTGAATGATCTTACTGCTGCAGATGGAACATATCACAGAAGTTGCATTGTCCAGTTCGAACGTAGGACCAAGCGCATAGCAAATATATCACCCCAGAGCTCAGATATTACGCTAGCGTGGCTTTGCCAAGAACTTGAACAATCAGCAGAGCAAGGTGATATACTGGATCTCGTAAATGTGTGGGAAAGATACTGCACAATAGCTAGTAATGCTCAGATAGATATACCACCTTCATTTCTCAGTCGAAGGAACACATTCAAGGACAAAATAGCCGACCGTCTTGAGGGCTTATTTGAAGTTGTTGTACTGCATGATCAGCCTAGAAATGAGCCTCGTACTGTATTGGTTCCGACAAAATTTCGGCATATTCCAGTATCAGCGATGGTAAAAGACAGCATCACCGATAAACTCATCCCGTCATTAGAACAAGAAGATACTGATACATTCTTGACCATGGTTCACGTGGCATTGCAAATCCGTGGTGACATGTTGTCACATCCCAAGCCAGAAGGGATAGACATCAGCGAAGACAGGGCAATAAACAGCATACCCGATAGCCTGTATATGTTTCTGAACTTGTTACTAGGTGGTCAGCGTCTACTGGAGGAGGATGAACTGGACGATGATAAGAATGAAGCCAGACGGCGGCTTAGAATCATCAGCATTGCTCAGGATCTTATGTACACAGCCAATGGAGACAAGTTCCTCACTCCGAAGCATATAGGGTTGGCCAGTACCCTTCATCAAGCTACACGTTCGAAAGAGCTGGTGAACATGTTTCACAACGCAGGTCATGTCATGAGTTATCGAGACGTAATCAAACTTGACACTGCCCTGGCAAAGAAGACATTAGAAACCATAGATGACGATGGTTCCGTTGTTCCCCAAAATCTGGTAAAGGGACGCTACGTCCATTTCTCGACAGACAACGTGGACATTAATGAATACACTCTGGATGGAAAAGGAACCTTCCATGCCACTCAAGTGGCCGCCTGGCAACGTGGTCCACCTGAAGATGATATCCTCAATGGAATAGATATTTCTAAGACAGGAGCAATCCAAATCCCTGAGGCAATGACTGACCTCATACCCGCATCAAACAGAGGAATTACGGAGCGTCCATTCAGCGGTTTGATTGCAGCCGATTGTTTCACACAGTCATCTGAGGATTGTCTTTCAGCACAGAATGCGCACGCAACTGACATGGCGTTCATCTTATCCCGGTCATCTCACAAACCAATGCCTTCCTGGACATTGTACAATCAAAAGGCAAGCACTGTTAACCCTGAGAAAACTACAGTTGGGTACCTACCTATCATACAGAATCCTGCATCTGAACTCGAAACATTGAACACAGTTGTCAAGCGAGTGCTTCATGTGGCCAAATCGATGGAACAAAAGCATGTTGTACTGACAGTGGACGAGGCACTCTACCCAAAGCTGCTTGAATTGAAATGGTCAGTAGAAGAGTACAAGGATGTGCTTATACCTTGCCTGGGAGGACTTCACATTGCCATGAACTTTCTTGGTGTAATAGGGCAACACATGAGTGAGTCTGGCCTGAGTGAGCTGTGGGTAGGGTGTGATCTTTTGGGAGCCAATGCTGCGCAGAATGTCATGAAAGGAAAGGGGTACGCACGTGCCATCAGGACACATAAACTTACCCTTCAGGCACTTTGGCAACTACTCCTCCCACGGCTTTATACGTACCTAGATGGAGTTGATGTTACCCTGAGAGACGAACTCTCAAATGTCTGCACAACCATAGACGCTGACCACATTGCACAGATAGTAAACAAACTGACAACCGACAGATTTCAGCAGCCCATGAAAGAGTTCCCGGCAGCTCTTGCAGTTGATGACCCGAATGCTGAATTCTGGTGGAACTATATGACCATGGTCAGCATCCTACTCTGCTTCACAAGAGCGCAACGTGATGGATCTTGGGATCTCCACCTATACGCCTTCAAGCGTATGCTGCCATTCCTCTTCAGGTACGATCACGTTAACTACGCCAGGTGGGGTACTGTATACTTGGCTGAGATGTCGGTTCTCCCACCAGAAGTCCTCCATGAGTTCCAAGAAGGCAACTTTGTAGTAAAACGGGCCAATCGACGCTTCAATCAGGTTTCAGCCGACCAAAGTACGGAATGGCTAAACGCTACAGGAAAAAAGAGTGGAGGCCTAGTAGGTATCACGAGAATAGCATCCGCACTCAGTAGATGGACATTGTCATACAATCTGAGAACAGTCATAGCTTCTCAGACAAAAACATTGCTGAGCCTGACAATGGACGATGAAGACGATGAGTACACACATAATGAGTGCACCAAATGCAGGATGGAGAAAGATGACTCTGATGAAGGCAGACTTGTTGTATCAATGAAACAGCATGGCGTGTTTCAAGATGGCGGTGGCACATTGCAGAACATAATCACCAAGGATGTGGTCACGCCTGTGATTCAAGAATCTCTGCTTAGTGCGGAAAAACTCGGACAGGCGCAAATGACAGTCTTTGTAAACAAACGTCTGTGTGAGCCTCCAGAAAGTAACCAGCACCTGGATCTAAAATCACCCATTCAAAAAAATAATGCCAAGACATTTGCCTCGTTGTACGAAGTTGTGAAACCTTCCAAAAGCAAGCAAAACACTATCAAAGTGGACAGGAACATTCTGCAAAGGCTTTTAACAGCTTATAAAGCGGGGCGTGAGGTTAACCTAGAAAACATCCTCCAGCATGAACTTATGACCATCCCACTATCTTTGGCCACAACTAGTGGTAGTCTACATTCTACCAACAAGTCTGTGTTAGCAAACATTCTGACACAACAAGTCCAAACTCCAGCAAATGTTACACTCAATCAGCCCAGCTGCCTGCTTATTGATGGCCAAGCACTGGTAATGGCAGTTGGAAAGCCCCCTGACATTGGAACGTTTGGAGACTATGCCAACACATTTGCTAACACTGTGTTTAAGATGGGAGCAGAATACCAGAGGATCGACGTAGTCTTCGACAGGTACCAAGGAGAGTCAATCAAAGCAGGTACAAGGACCAAACGGAAGCAGCGCCACCGACCAGTACGCCGTGTAATAGAAAATGAATCTTCAGTTCCTCTCCCGTCAGACTGGTCCAGCTTCATGGCTCTCGAGGAAAATAAAGCAGACCTCGCACAACTACTTTCAAACCACCTGATTGAATACAACCCGACAGATAAACCAGTGGTTGTAGTAGCTGGGGGGTTCGCCGAAGCGACCACTGTCAAGTCATCTGATCCAGATCTTGAAGTTTCCTCTCTGAGAGCTGACCACGAAGAAGCTGATACCCGGCTGATTTTGCATTGCATCCATGCTAATATGAAAACGATAGTTGTGTCAGTACGTGATACAGATGTGCTTCTTTTACTTCTAGCACATTATGACAGAATGGGATGTACATCTCTCTACATGAAAGCCGGGACATCGAAGGCTCCAAAGTATTTCCCAGTTCATGAAATTCGAAATCTGTTATCTCCAGATCTAGTGGATACACTACTTGCATTCCATGCTGTAACCGGCTGTGATAGTGTTTCTCAGTTTAGTTGCCACGGGAAGAAAACAGCCTGGAAAGTGTTCGAGCAGCATCACACTGATCTGGTTGGCCTTGGCAGAGGCCCTCTCACAAAAGAAATCGCTATATCAACCGAAAAATTCATCTGTAAAATATATGGCGTCCCTAAAGTAGATACATGCAACAAAGCACGAGTCAAGTTGTTTTGTATTGGTCATGCACAAGAGACTCTGCCACCAACCTCAGATGCAGCAAAGTTTCACATCATGCGTTCACACTATCAAGCAAGTGTCTGGAATCAAGCACACTTGCCGCATCCTGATCTTCCTCCAGTGACCGAAATGGGATGGATGCACCTGGACGGTCAGTTAGTGCCACGGCTACTCTCTCTGCCACCTATCCCTAAAGCTTGCAGGGAGATCACCTCATGTGGTTGTACAAAGGGGTGCCTTAGCCTGCGCTGCAGCTGCAGGAAAGCTCGCATGAAATGCATCGAGGCGTGCAACTGCAGGAAACTTGATGACAACTGCCGGAACACCCATGACGACCAGGAATGAGTTCACATGTGCACATCTACATCTACTGCAGATATGGTAAGCTCATGTAAATTACTCACAATTAAAGTTTTGCCATTGCTGTCATTTTACAACAAAATTTGCATGTCAAATTTTGGTTTAGGTATAAAGTGTGTGTCAGTGTTACTTGGAGGTTTTCCACTTAAGCCAAATATATGCCCTTTTAACCAAATGGACTGTCTTTTTATTTGTTTTTGCTGTTCAGATGTGCTTCCTGTCAAGCCGTCTATGTTCCTGGTGAGGAAGGAGAACGATGAGCCTTCGGATCTTTGGTCGAAAAATTAACAATCTTTAGAGAACTTTTTGCATTAAATACAACTTTAAACCAGTTTCTCACAATGTTATCTCAAAACTGCTTGTGGCATTGGATTCCCCATACATGATAACCGTAAAAAGGAAATTTAATTTAATTTTCTACCTTGTTTAGGATTCTTAGGATTAACGTACTGGAGTTTTTTTATTTTATTTTTATTTTATGTAAATTTTTAACAAAAAAACACATTTTTTGGCATTAAATATGAGTTTTAATCAATTTCTTCATATTTTATTGTAAAATTGTTGATTTCATTGGATTCCCCATACATGATAACCTACAGAAGGACATTTTATTTAAGTTTCTACCTTGTTTAGTAAAAAAGATATGCATATTAATGTATTTTAACATGTCAGTGGCGGCCATCTTGGATTTTGGGATTTTGAGGCATTATGGGACATTTTTTAGCTTGGCATACAGCAAATTCGAGCTCAGCACCCCTCAATACCCCTAAAAAATGTGTATGCCATAAATTAACACAATTTGCCTTCAGCACTTTAAATATGCACATTTTCACAATTTGTACCCAGTCTAATAACTCGAAAAGTAAGAGGCCTAGAATCTTCATTCCAGTGACTTTGTATATGTTTGCAGATTCTCACAATTTTAGATATAGTGCCATCTCTGAATTGGCCCGTGGTGGCCTTGGTGGCCATTTTCAAAAATGGCCGCCAATTCTGATATAAAACTACATAACTCAGAAAATAAGAGGCCTAAAATCTTCATTCCAGTGACTTTGCATATGTTTGCAGAGTCTAACAGTTCAAAAAATGCACTATTGTGTGTGTCAGACTATTAGGTGCACCATTTTTAAAATGGTGTCCTTATTTCGATGGCAAAACATTCCATATGTCAAGAACTCAACAGCATTTGGCCTTTATTCTTGGGACGATTTATAGGTTGTAAGGTTCAAAGGCTTGAATAAACTTACAAGTTGTAAGAAAAGCATAATTCCAGTTTAAATACTCTGCACATACCCAGTAGATATCACAATATTGCTCACCTATTTGAAAGAGCAAAATAAAACAAATCTTGGAAATCTGTTACTAGCAAGAGCCTCCACATTTGCACAGGGCTGTGCATGTCAGTGCAGCTTTCATGCACTTGCATTTAGCTCCACATCCCTTGGTGCAACCACAGCGCAAAAATTCTTGGCACACTTTGCTTGCCTCAGGACGGCTGCTCCAGTAGACTTCCCACTTTCCACCCTCAATCCTTGTCCAGCCCCAACCGTCAGGTGAAGGAAGCACCATATGTGGCACAACGGCCTGGCTCCAACAATGTCCAGCTTGATAAACAGCTCTCCTCAGATGCTGGAGAAGAGCACCTTGTGATGGTGGAATGTTGCTAACATCATGGCCTTTCCTGGAAAACAGGTCTACCCTTGCCTCATTAACGGTGCTGTTGGTGCTCGTTTTGTCATAAAGGAGAGTGACAAATCTCTCCAGTGTGCCCATAGATGCATCTACGTCTGCCAGTTGTGGTTGCCTCATCAGCGCATCAAACTCTCCTGTGACTTCAGGATATACACTCCAGGTGTCCCAGGCTGTCCTCTTCCCCCTTCCAGCAAAACAGGACACAGTATCACATCCAGTGAAGGCATGAAACATCGGAAGCGTAAGGCACTTATCTCGACCAATGGCAGCATAGATCCTGTGTGCAGCAATCATTCGAAAATGTTTACCTGTGCCAAAGGCTACCCACAATTCAGCTAGTGATGCAAAGAGCTGTGCAAAGACATACACAGCCAGCACAACAACATCGCTGTCCACTGTGCGGATATGAATTCTGTTGTAGTGTTTGACTGCATCAGCGATGTGAACCATTATGCAGCTGTCTGCTTCCTCATGTGAACAAGGGGCTAGTCCTTCTGTGCATCTTGGCTGCCTGCAAACAACATCCTCATTCAGGGTGCTGATGATTTGCTTGTCTGTTGGTATGGTTACAACTTCCCTACTTAAGAATGCAAACAATTCTTTCTTGTTTTCAGCAAGCCTCAAGAAATCCCCCAGTTTTTAGGAACTGCATTTTTTGGATCTACCCGACGACGAACCCCCTTCCCTCTCTTTTCTCTTGTTTGCTCTTTCAAGGTGTCCGGCCTGTACTCATCCCAGATGACATCTACTCTTTGTGATTTGTCCAAATGCGACTTTACGTATGGAAGGAATACATCCTGAGCATATTCCTTGAAGGTATATGCTGATCCAGGCTTCAACATATTCACAATAGCAGGTCCATCTAAGATGACCACATCACCAACTGGACTTGGCTCCTCTTCCTCATCCTCTGGCACTGCTTCTTCAAGGCATCGAACAATGTCAGATTTTGTGCCAAGTCTAAGCTTTCCCCTGTCTGACAGTGATGGTGGGCATGTTTGATTCTCATGAGAGAAAAATTCCTGAAAGATTACCATCTCGAACTTGGCAAGCAACGTATAGTCTTGAGAAGAGATTCCGATCGCTTTTCACTGCTGACATGAGCTCCTGAGCTTTTGACTTTTTACGCACTCGAGGCGAGCCGAAAAGACAAAGCATATTCTTCTTTATGGAAGATTGGTGCAAATTACAGCAGGAAAGTCAGCCAATGTTTAAGTTCTGGTTCACTTTTCTTCAGCTACAGCTTACCCTACTCGTATTTGTGCGATCAATCCGGACAGGCGACTTCCAGCTGTATGTGCAATCACTGACAAAGCTTGTGCACTGGTTTTTTGCACTAGACCAC
Source organism: Marthasterias glacialis (assembly GCA_911728455.2). Lineage (NCBI taxonomy): Eukaryota > Metazoa > Echinodermata > Asteroidea > Forcipulatida > Asteriidae > Marthasterias > Marthasterias glacialis. The sequence continues at coordinate 9,510,615 of OU452234.1, read as the reverse complement.
TTCCACTATGCAAGGTGGATTTCAGTTCACATCCGTGACATGGTGAGTCTACCTCAATGGCATCCCCTCATCTATACAGAGTTTCTGAAGGGACATTTCACAGTCAAGAAGACCAACCACTCTTTCTCAAGACTGGCTATTGATCAAGCCCACGAGCAAAACAATGCAGTGGTCAAAGATGACGGCGGAGCTGTTGGCCTGACAGAGTCTCCAGCTGCTCTCCAGAGGTGGATGGTTTGTGGACCAAAGATGGCACGCCTCCTCAATGAGTTTGAAACGTCCCTTGATAATGCACAGTCCACACCTGACATATGCCACCACGAGCAACGGCCGGGTGTACAGAAATCCTTCGTTCATGACGTCAAGTTCCTGAAATCTACATTCGATGAGTATTGTACTGCTTGAAACCAACCTCTTCGATCTTATACAGAGTGTCCACGACAGGCTTATCTGCGATATCCCTTGTGTCTAGAACTAGCAGGTCGCCACTAGTTTCGAGGAAGGGATTACCATACTCATCGAATGTAGATTTCAGCAACTTGACGTCATGAACGAAGGATTTCTGTACACCCGGCCGTTGCTCGTGGTGGCGTATGTCAGGTGTGCCATCCAAATAAGTGGTTTCAGACAGGGTAACAAACCAAAAAGTGTAACAAATACAAATTCCTGAATAAAGTAACTGGTTTCAAGTAAATAGGAGAGTATATGATAACAAAAAAATTATGGAAATGGAGTTCTTATTACATGTAGATAAAGGATTTTCGGCTGTATAACGACTGCCATTTTGAAAAATAAGGACGCCATTTTGAAAATGGCGGACTTAAAAGTCTGACACACTCAACAATGCTTTTTTTGAAATGTTTGACTCTGCAAACATATACAAAGTCACTGAAATGAAGATTTTAGGCCTCTTATTTTCTGAGTTATGTAGTTTTTTATCAGTATTGGCGGCCATTTTGAAAAACAAGGACGCCATTTTGAAAATGGCTGACCTTAAAGTCTGACACACTCAACAATGCTTTTTTTTAACTGTTTGACTCTGCAAACATATGCAAAGTCACTGGAATGAAGATTCTAACCTCTTACCTTTCGAGTTATGTAGTTTTATATCAGAATTGGCGGCCATTTTGAAAAACAAGGACGCCATTTTGAAAATGGCGGTCCTAAAAGTCTGACACACTCAATAATGCTTTTATTGAACTGTTGGACCTGGCAAACATATACATAGCCACTGGAATGAAGATTTTAGGCCTCTTATTGTCTGAGTTATGTAGTTTTATATCAGAATTGGCGGCCATTTTTAAAAATGGCCGCCAAGGCCACCACAGGCCAATTCAGAGATGGCACTATATCTAAAATTTCATGTTTTGGTATAAAGTACATGTGTACCAAGTTTCGTGCTTTTACCACAAAGTGCACGATTCCGTCCTAATATAGCCCTTATCCGCTGGACTATTTTGTTCCAAGAAGGGGATTACGAGTCGTCGAGAGGCTTTTACCGTTGTTGATTCATTGTATTTGTCGATCTTGGCAGCACAAGAAGTGTTTTATCGTTGGCGGTTCCCCCACAGTCATAGTGTGTAGAAATCCCCACTTGTCTATACGTTCCCATAGAGTTATATAAGAAATAGAGTGCGTACGGAGGAGATTACGCAAAAAAACACCTCTTAATGGCCACAAAATGCCAATATATTCATGACCCTTTTTTGTCCTTGTGTGACACGGCCCAACAATGAGCATTTTTTACCATTGAGAAAATGCCGTGGCCCATTCATACACTGGTCACTTATCAGTTTACACAGCAAACATTGTGGACATTCATATGCAATTGACCCATAGGGATTTTAAGTACCCTACACCAGCCATTTCCAGCGCGGAATTAAACATGCCTTAGTCCTCCTACATTTGTAATTCACTGTGAAGAAGAAACCAGTATTTTTTGTTCATCCAGGAGGCAATGAGAAAGCAAATTAATAAGAGCACCTGTATGCTTGTAGTCTCAGCTCCATCCTTCCCATATGGAGATTGCTCAGGTAAGTCTCAAATACCATTTCCCAGAATTTAACACAAACTATCAAAATTTGTGATTTCATGGTAACTCCTGTTATGACAGCAGCATTATTCAGAAACCTGGTTGACCAAACATTTTTAATTGATCTTGTGAATCAGTTTTCCTTCTCCCTTCCCTTGTCACTTTTTGAGATAAATTCAGCTTCCAGTTGGAATCGCTTTAGGTTCCTCAATTTACATCGATGTCATGATTCATTCTGAACAGGTTTTAGGAACTTGAGTGTGTGTAAATTTGCCTTTATCATTAAAAAGCGTCAACATATCAATTCAAGATTTTTTTTCCGATACCAGTGGGTAATGTAATATAATGTCATCATCGTCGCTCGTATGGAATTTATAGATTATTGGTCTTAAGATGTGTGAACCGCTCATATTTCTGTCGGAGTGTTGTGGCTGAGCGGTCTAATCCACTGAACTTAAGTATTGTAATTTAAAAAATGTTGGTTCGAATCCAGGCCTAGCCAGTCGCAACACTTGTGTACTTAAGGTAGACACTTTTCCATAATTGCTTTGTCCTTCAGTTTAAACAATAAGCGGTAGGTCCCATGTAACTGTTACACTGATATTACCCTTATTCATTACCCTTATTCATTCGAGAAACCATCTCAACTCCTTAGCTTTGTAGTACTGACAAATCATTCCTGATTCTCAGCCCCCCCCCCCTAAAAAAAATTCTGGATCCGCCCATAAAATTGTCTTGACAATTAAGTTTCTTTTAAAACAAAATATGTCAGAAATAAATTTTCTCTTCAAAAACCTGGCAATATATCCTTCGACATAATTAGGTTAATTGAGTACCAGAGGATCGGAATGAATGTATTTTTCACCTGCCGAGTCTATTGTGATTAAGTTGGGTGACATCATCACCCTGCCCACCATGGACTCTACTTCACCTACCGTGTCTAGTGTGCTGAAGTGGGGGGACATCATTACCCTGCCCATCTTGGACTCTACTTCACCTACCGAGTGTAATGTGCTGAAGTGGGGTGACATCATGACCCTGCCCACCTGGGACTTTACTTCACCTGCCGAGTGTAATGTGCTTAAGTGGGGTGACATCATGACCCTGTCCACCTGGGACACTACATCACCTACCGAGTGTAATGTGCTGAAGTGGGGTGACATCATGACCCTGCCCACCTGGGACTCTACTTCACCTAACGAGTTGAGTGTGCTGAAGTGGGGTGACATGACCCTGCCCACCTGGGACTCTACTTCACCTACCAAGTGTAATGTGCTGAAGTGGGGTGACATCATGACCCTGCCCACCTGGGACTCTACTTCACCTACGGAGTGTAATGTGCTGAAGTGGGGTGACATCATGACCCTGCCCACCTGGGACTCTAATTCACCTACCGAGTGTAATGTGCTGAAGTTGGGTGACATCATGACCCTGCCCGCCTGGGACTCTACTTCATCTAACGAGTGCAATGTGCTGAAGTGGGGTGACATCATGACCCTGCTCACCTAGGACTCTTCTTCACCTACTGAGTCTAGTGTGCTGAAGTGGGGTGACATCATGACCCTGCCCACCTGGGACTATACGTCACCTACCGAGTGTAATGTGCTGGAGTGGGGTGACATCATGACCCTGCCCACCTGGGACTCTACGTCACCTACCGAGTGTAATGTGCTGAAGTGGGGTGACATCATGACCCTGCCCAACTGGGACACTACGTCACCTACCGAGTGTAATGTGCTGAAGTGGGGTGACATCATGACCCTGCCCACCTGGGACTCTACTTCATCTAACGAGTTGAATGTGCTGAAGTGGGGTGACATCATGACCCTGCCCACCTGGGACTCTACGTCACCTACCGAGTGTAATGTGCTGAAGTGGGGTGACATCATGACCCTGCCCGCCTGGGACTCTACTTCACCTACCGAGTGTAATGTGCTGAAGTGGGGTGACATCATGACCCTGCCCACCTGGGACTCTAATTCACCTACCGAGTGTAATGTGCTGAAGTTGGGTGACATCATGACCCTGCCCGCCTGGGACTCTACTTCATCTAACGAGTGTAATGTGCTGAAGTGGGGTGACATCATGACCCTGCTCCCGTGGGACTCTAATTCACCTACCGATCGTAATGTGCTGAAGTGGGGTGACATCATGACCCTGCTCACCTAGGACTCTTCTTCACCTACTGAGTCTAGTGTGCTGAAGTGGGGTGACATCATGACCCTGCCCACTTGGGACTATACGTCACCTACCGAGTGTAATGTGCTGGAGTGGGGTGACATCATGACCCTGCCCACCTGGGACTCTACGTCACCTACCGAGTGTAATGTGCTGAAGTGGGGTGACATCATGACCCTGCCCAACTGGGACACTACGTCACCTACCGAGTGTAATGTGCTGAAGTGGGGTGACATCATGACCCTGCCCACCTGGGACTCTACTTCATCTAACGAGTTGAATGTGCTGAAGTGGGGTGACATCATGACCCTGCCCACCTGGGACTCTACGTCACCTACCGAGTGTAATGTGCTGAAGTGGGGTGACATAATGACCCTGCCCGCCTGGGACTCTACTTCACCTACCGAGTGTAATGTGCTGAAGTGGGGTGACATCATGACCCTGCCCACCTGGGACTCTACTTCACCTACGGAGTGTAACGTGCTGAAGTGGGGTGACATCAATATGACCCTGCCCGCCTGGGACTCTACTTCACCTACCGAGTGTAATGTGCTGAAGTGGGGTGACATCATGACCCTGCCCACCTGGGACTCTACTTCACCTACGGAGTGTAACGTGCTGAAGTGGGGTGACATCATGACTCTGCTCCCATGGGACTTTAATTCACCTACCGATCGTAATGTGCTGAAGTCGGGTGACATCATGACCCTGCTCACCTGGGACTCTTCTTCACCTACTGAGTCTAGTGTGCTGAAGTGCGGTGACATCATGACCCTGCCCACCTGGGACTCTACGTCACCTACCGAGTGTAATGTGCTGAAGTGGGGTGGCATCATGACCCTGCCCGCCTGGAACTCTACTTCACCTACCGAGCGTAATGTGCTGAAGTGGGGTGACATCATGACCCTGCCCACCTGGAACTCTAAGTCACCTACCGAGTGTAATGTGCTGAAGTGGGGTGACATCATGACCCTGCTCCTCTTGGACTCTACTTCACCTACTGAGTCTAGTGTGCTGAAGTGGGGTGACATCATGACCCTGCCCATCTGGGACTCTTATGTCACCTACCGATTGTAATGTGCTGAAGTGGGGTGACATGACCCTGCCCACCTGGGACTCTACTTCACCTACCGAGTGTAATATGCTGAAGTGGGGTGACATCATGACCCTGCCCACCTGGGACTCTACGTCACCTACTGAGTTTAATTTGTTGAAGTGGGGTGACATCATGACCCTGCCCAACTGGGACTCTATGTCACCTACCTAGTCTAATTTGCTGAAGTGGGGTGACATCATGACCCTGCGCCCCTTGGACTCTACTTCACCTAGTGAGTCTAGTGTGCTGAAGTTGGGTGACATCATGACCCTGCCCACCTGGGACACTACGTCACCTACCGAGTGTAATGTGCTGAAGTGGGGTGACAACATGACCCTGCCCAACTGGGACTTTACTTCACCTGCCGAGTGTAATGTGCTTAAGTTGGGTGACATCATGACCCTGCCCACCTCGGACACTACGTCACCTACCGAGTGTAATGTGCTGAAGTGGGGTGACATCATGACCCTGCCCACCTGGGACTCTACTTCATCTAACGAGTTGAGTTTGCTGAAGTGGGGTGACATCAAGACCCTGCCCACCTGGGACTCTACTTCACCTACCGAGTGTAATGTGCTGAAGTTGGGTGACATCATGACCCTGCCCACCTGGGACTCTATGTCACCTACCTAGTCTAATTTGCTGAAGTGGGGTGACATCATGACCCTGCGCCCCTTGGACTCTACTTCACCTAGTGAGTCTAATTTGCTGAAGTGGGGTGACATCATGACCCTGCGCCCCTTGGACTCTACTTTACCTAGTGAGTCTAGTGTGCTGAAGTTGGGTGACATCATGACCCTGCCCACCTGGGACACTCTGTCACCTATCGAGTGTAATGTGCTGAAGTGGGGTGACAACATGACCCTGCCCAACTGGGACTTTACTTCACCTGCCGAGTGTAATGTGCTTAAGTGGGGTGACATCATGACCCTGCCCACCTCGGACACTACGTCACCTACCGAGTGTAATGTGCTGAAGTGGGGTGACATCATGACCCTGCCCAACTGGGACTCTACTTCACCTGCTGAGTGTTATGTGCTTAAGTGGGGTGACATCATGACCCTGCCCACCTTGGACTCTACTTCACCTACCGAGTGTAATGTGCTGAAGTTGGGTGACATCATGACCCTGCCCACCTGGGACTCTATGTCACCTACCTAGTCTAATTTGTTGAAGTGGGGTGACATCATGACCCTGCCCACCTGGGACACTACGACACCTACCGAGTGTAATGTGCTGAAGTGGGGTGACACTATGACCCTGCCCAACTGGGACTTTACTTCACCTGCCGAGTGTAATGTGCTTAAGTTGGGTGACATCATGACCCTGCCCACCTCGGACACTACGTCACCTACCGAGTGTAATGTGCTGAAGTGGGGTGACATCATGACCCTGCCCACCTGGGACTCTACTTCATCTAACGAGTTGAGTTTGCTGAAGTGGGGTGACATCAAGACCCTGCCCACCTGGGACTCTACTTCACCTACCGAGTGTAATGTGCTGAAGTTGGGTGACATCATGACCCTGCCCACCTGGGACTCTATGTCACCTACCTAGTCTAATTTGCTGAAGTGGGGTGACATCATGACCCTGCGCCCCTTGGACTCTACTTCACCTAGTGAGTCTAATTTGCTGAAGTGGGGTGACATCATGACCCTGCGCCCCTTGGACTCTACTTCACCTAGTGAGTCTAGTGTGCTGAAGTTGGGTGACATCATGACCCTGCCCACCTGGGACACTCTGTCACCTATCGAGTGTAATGTGCTGAAGTGGGGTGACAACATGACCCTGCCCAACTGGGACTTTACTTCACCTGCCGAGTGTAATGTGCTTAAGTGGGGTGACATCATGACCCTGCCCACCTCGGACACTACGTCACCTACCGAGTGTAATGTGCTGAAGTGGGGTGACATCATGACCCTGCCCAACTGGGACTCTACTTCACCTGCTGAGTGTTATGTGCTTAAGTGGGGTGACATCATGACCCTGCCCACCTTGGACTCTACTTCACCTACCGAGTGTAATGTGCTGAAGTTGGGTGACATCATGACCCTGCCCACCTGGGACTCTATGTCACCTACCTAGTCTAATTTGTTGAAGTGGGGTGACATCATGACCCTGCGCCCCTTGGACTCTACTTCACCTAGTGAGTCTAGTGTGCTGAAGTTGGGTGACATCATGACCCTGCCCACCTGGGACACTGCGTCACCTACCGAGTGTAATGTGCTGAAGTGGGGTGACATCACGACCCTGCCCAACTGGGACTTTACTTCACCTGCCGAGTGTAATGTGCTTAAGTGGGGTGACATTATGACCCCGCCCACCTCGGACACTACGTCACCTACCGAGTGTAATGTGCTGAAGTGGGGTGACATCATGACCCTGCTCACCTTGGACTCTACTTCACCTACCGAGTGTAATGTGCTGAAGTGGGGTGACATCATGACCCTGCCCACCTGGGACTCTTCTTCACCTACGGAGTGTAATGTGCTGAAGTGGGGTGACATCATGACCCTGCTCCCGTGGGACTCTAATTCACCTACCGATCGTAATGTGCTTAAGTGGGGTGACATCATGACCCTGCTCACCTGGGACTCTTCTTCACTTACTGAGTCTAGTGTGCTGAAGTGGGGTGACATCATGACCCTGCCCACCTGGGGCTCTACGTCACCTACCGAGTGTAATGTGCTGAAGTGGGGTGACATCATGACCCTGCCCGCCTGGGACTCTACTTCACCTACCGAGTGTAATATGCTGAAGTGGGGTGACATCATGACCCTGCCCAACTGGGACTTTACTTCACCTGCCGAGTGTAATGTGCTTAAGTGGGGTGACATCATGACCCTGCCCACCTTGGACACTACGTCACCTACCGAGTGTAATGTGCTGAAGTGGGGTGACATCATGACCCTGCCCACCTGGGACTCTACTTCATCTAACGAGTTGAGTGTGCTAAAGTGGGGTGTCATCAAGACCCTGCCCACCTTGGACTCTACTTCACCTACCGAGTGTAATGTGCTGAAGTGGGGTGACATCATGACCCTGCCCAACTGGGACTCTATGTCACCTACCTAGTCTAATTTGCTGAAGTGGGGTGACATCATGACCCTGCGCCCCTTGGACTCTACTTCACCTAGTGAGTCTAGTGTGCTGAAGTTGGGTGACATCATGACCCTGCCCACCTGGGACACTACGTCACCTACCGAGTGTAATGTGCTGAAGTGGGGTGACATCATGACCCTGCCCAACTGGGACTTTACTTCACCTGCCGAGTGTAATGTGCTTAAGTGGGGTGACATCATGACCCTGCCCATCTCGGACACTACGTCACCTACTGAGTGTAATGTGCTGAAGTTGGGTGACATCATGACCCTGCCCACCTGGGACTCTACTTCATCTAACAAGTTCAGTGTGCTGAAGTGGGGTGACATCAAGACCCTGCCCACCTGGGACTCTTCTTCACCTACGGAGTGTAATGTGCTGAAGTGGGGTGACATCATGACCCTGCTCCTGTGGGACTCTAATTCACCTACCGATCGTAATGTGCTGAAGTGGGGTGACATCATTACCCTGCTCACCTGGGACTCTTCTTCACCTACTGAGTCTAGTGTGCTGAAGTGGGGTGACATCATGACCCTGCGCCCCTTGGACTCTACTTCACCTAGTGAGTCTAGTGTGCTGAAATTGGGTGACATCATGACCCTGCCCACCTGGGACACTACGTCACCTACCGAGTGTAATGTGCTGAAGTGGGGTGACATCACGACTCTGCCCAACTGGGACTTTACTTCACCTGCCGAGTGTAATGTGCTTAAGTGGGAAAACATCATGACCCTGCCCACCTCGGACACTACGTCACCTACCGAGTGTAATGTGCTGAAGTGGGGTGACATCATGACCCTGCCCACCTGGGACTCTACTTCATCTAACGAGTTGAGTGTGCTGAAGTGGGGTGACATCAAGACCCTGCCCACCTTGGACTGTACTTCACCTACCGAGTGTAATTTGCTGAAGTGGGGTGACATCATGACCCTGCCCACCTGGGACTCTTCTTCACCTACGGAGTGTTATGTGCTGAAGTGGGGTGACATCATGACCCTGCTCCCGTGGGACTCTACTTCACCTACCGATCGTAATGTGCTGAAGTGGGGTGACATCATGACCCTGCTCACCTGGGACTCTTCTTCACCTACTGAGTCTAGTGTGCTGAAGTGGGGTGACATCATGACCCTGCCCACCTGGGGCTCTACGTCACCTACCGAGTGTAATGTGCTGAAGTGGGGTGACATCATGACCCTGCCCGCCTGGGACTCTACTTCACCTACCGAGTGTAATGTGCTGAAGTGGGGTGACATCATGACCCTGCCCAACTGGGACTTTACTTCACCTGCCGAGTGTAATGTGCTTAAGTGGGGTGACATCATGACCCTGCCCACCTCGGACACTATGTCACCTACCGAGTGTAATGTGCTGAAGTGGGGTGACATCATGACCCTGCCCACCTGGGACTCTACTTCATCTAACGAGTTGAGTGTGCTGAAGTGGGGTGACATCATGACCCTGCCCAACTGGGACTCTACTTCACCTGCCGAGTGTAATGTGCTTAAGTGGGGTGACATCATGACCCTGCTCCTGTGGGACTCTAATTCACCTACCGATCGTAATGTGCTGAAGTGGGGTGACATCATTACCCTGCCCACCTGGGACTCTACTTCATCTAACGAGTTGAGTGTGCTGAAGTGGGGTGACATCAAGACCCTGCCCACCTTGGACTCTACTTCACCTACCGAGTGTAATGTGCTGAAGTTTGGTGACATCATGACCCTGCCCACCTGGGACTCTATGTCACCTACCTAGTCTAATTTGCTGAAGTGGGGTGACATCATGACCCTGCGCCCCTTGGACTCTACTCCACCTAGTGAGTCTAATTTACTGAAGTAGGGTGACATCATGACCCTGCGCCCCTTGGACTCTACTTCACCTAGTGAGTCTAGTGTGCTGAAGTTGGGTGACATCATGACCCTGCCCACCTGGGACACTACGTCACCTACCGAGTGTAATGTGCTGAAGTGGGGTGACAACATGACCCTGCCCAACTGGGACTTTACTTCACCTGCCGAGTGTAATGTGCTTAAGTGGGGTGACATCATGACCCTGCCCACCTCGGACACTACGTCACCTACCGAGTGTAATGTGCTGAAGTGGGGTGACATCATGACCCTGCCCACCTGGGACTCTACTTCATCTAACGAGTTGAGTGTGCTGAAGTGGGGTGACATCAAGACCCTGCCCACCTTGGACTCTACTTCACCTACCGAGTGTAATTTGCTGAAGTGGGGTGACATCATGACCCTGCCCACCTGGGACTCTTCTTCACCTACGGAGTGTAATGTGCTGAAGTGGGGTGACATCATGACCCTGCTCCCGTGGGACTCTAATTCACCTACCGATCGTAATGTGCTGAAGTGGGGTGACATCATTACCCTGCTCACCTGGGACTCTTCTTCACCTACTGAGTGTAGTGTGCTGAAGTGGGGTGACATCATGACCCTGCCCACCTGGGGCTCTATGTCACCTACCGAGTGTAATGTGCTGAAGTGGGGTGACATCATGACCCTGCCCACCTGGGACTCTACTTCACCTACCGAGTGTAATGTGCTGAAGTGGGGTGACATCATGACCCTGCCCAACTGGGACTTTACTTCACCTGCCGAGTGTAATGTGCTTAAGTGGGGTGACATCATGACCCTGCCCACCTCGGACACTACGTCACCTACCGAGTGTAATGTGCTGAAGTGGGTTGACATCATGACCCTGCCCACCTGGGACTCTACTTCATCTAACGAGTTGAGTGTGCTGAAGTGGGGTGACATCATTACCCTGCTCACCTGGGACTCTTCTTCACCTACTGAGTGTAGTGTGCTGAAGTGGGGTGACATCATGACCCTGCCCACCTGGGGCTCTACGTCACCTACCGAGTGTAATGTGCTGAAGTGGGGTGACATCATGACCCTGCCCGCCTGGGACTCTACTTCACCTACCGAGTGTAATGTGCTGAAATTGGGTGACATCATGACCCTGCCCATCTGGGACTTTACTTCACCTGCCGAGTGTAATGTGCTTAAGTGGGGTGACATCATGACCCTGCCCACCTCGGACACTACGTCACCTACCGAGTGTAATGTGCTGAAGTGGGGTGACATCATGACCCTGCCCACCTGGGACTCTACTTCATCTAACGAGTTGAGTGTGCTGAAGTGGGGTGACATCATTACCCTGCTCACCTGGGACTCTACTTCACCTACTGAGTGTAGTGTGCTGAAGTGGGGTGACATCATGACCCTGCCCACCTGGGGCTCTACGTCACCTACCGAGTGTAATGTGCTGAAGTGGGGTGACATCATGACCCTGCCCGCCTGGGACTCTACTTCACCTACCGAGTGTAATGTGCTGAAGTGGGGTGACATCATGACCCTGCCCAACTGGGACTTTACTTCACCTGCCGAGTGTAATGTGCTTAAGTGGGGTGACATCATGACCCTGCCCACCTCGGACACTACGTCACCTACCGAGTGTAATGTGCTGAAGTGGGGTGACATCATGACCCTGCCCAGCTGGGACTCTACTTCATCTAACGAGTTGAGTGTGCTGAAGTGGGGTGACATCATGACCCTGCCCAACTGGGACTCTACTTCATCTAACGAGTTGAGTGTGCTAAAGTGGGGTGACATCAAGACCCTGCCCACCTTGGACTCTACTTCACCTACCGAGTGTAATGTGCTGAAGTGGGGTGACATCATGACCCTGCCCACCTGGGACTCTATGTCACCTACCTAGTCTAATTTGCTGAAGTGGGGTGACATCATGACCCTGCGCCCCTTGGACTCTACTTCACCTAGTGAGTCTAGTGTGCTGAAGTTGGGTGACATCATGACCTTGCCCACCTGGGACACTACGTCACCTACCGAGTGTAATGTGCTGAAGTGGGGTGACATCATGACCCTGCCCACCTGGGACTCTACTTCATCTAACGAGTTGAGTGTGCTAAAGTGGGGTGACATCAAGACCCTGCCCACCTTGGACTCTACTTCACCTACCGAGTGTAATGTGCTGAAGTGGGGTGACATCATGACCCTGCCCACCTGGGACTCTATGTCACCTACCTAGTCTAATTTGCTGAAGTGGGGTGACATCATGACCCTGCGCCCCTTGGACTCTACTTCACCTAGTGAGTCTAGTGTGCTGAAGTTGGGTGACATCATGACCCTGCCCACCTGGGACTCTACGTCACCTACCGAGTGTAATGTGCTGAAGTGGGGTGACATCATGACCCTGCCCAACTGGGACTTTACTTCACCTGCCGAGTGTAATGTGCTTAAGTGGGGTGACATCATGACCCTGCCCACCTCGGACACTACGTCACCTACTGAGTGTAATGTGCTGAAGTGGGGTGACATCATGACCCTGCCCGCCTGGGACTCTACTTCACCTACCGAGTGTAATGTGCTGAAGTGGGGTGACATCATGACCCTGCTCCCGTGGGACTCTAATTCACCTACCGATCGTAATGTGCTGAAGTGGGGTGACATCATGACCCTGCTCACCTGGGACTCTTCTTCACCTACTGAGTCTAGTGTGCTGAAGTGGGGTGACATCATGACCCTGCCCACCTGGGGCTCTACGTCACCTACCGAGTGTAATGTGCTGAAGTGGGGTGACATCATGACCCTGCCCGCCTGGGACTCTACTTCACCTACCGAGTGTAATGTGCTGAAATGGGGTGACATCATGACCCTGCCCATCTGGGACTTTACTTCACCTGCCGAGTGTAATGTGCTTAAGTGGGGTGACATCATGACCCTGCCCACCTCGGACACTACGTCACCTACCGAGTGTAATGTGCTGAAGTGGGGTGACATCATGACCCTGCCCACCTGGGACTCTACTTCATCTAACGAGTTGAGTGTGCTGAAGTGGGGTGACATCATTACCCTGCTCACCTGGGACTCTTCTTCACCTACTGAGTGTAGTGTGCTGAAGTGGGGTGACATCATGACCCTGCCCACCTGGGGCTCTACGTCACCTACCGAGTGTAATGTGCTGAAGTGGGGTGACATCATGACCCTGCCCGCCTGGGACTCTACTTCACCTACCGAGTGTAATGTGCTGAAGTGGGGTGACATCATGACCCTGCCCAACTGGGACTTTACTTCACCTGCCGAGTGTAATGTGCTTAAGTGGGGTGACATCATGACCCTGCCCACCTCGGACACTACGTCACCTACCGAGTGTAATGTGCTGAAGTGGGGTGACATCATGACCCTGCCCACCTGGGACTCTACTTCATCTAACGAGTTGAGTGTGCTGAAGTGGGGTGACATCATGACCCTGCCCAACTGGGACTCTACTTCATCTAACGAGTTGAGTGTGCTAAAGTGGGGTGACATCAAGACCCTGCCCACCTTGGACTCTACTTCACCTACCGAGTGTAATGTGCTGAAGTGGGGTGACATCATGACCCTGCCCACCTGGGACTCTACGTCACCTACCTAGTCTAATTTGCTGAAGTGGGGTGACATCATGACCCTGCGCCCCTTGGACTCTACTTCACCTAGTGAGTCTAGTGTGCTGAAGTTGGGTGACATCATGACCTTGCCCACCTGGGACACTACGTCACCTACCGAGTGTAATGTGCTGAAGTGGGGTGACATCATGACCCTGCCCACCTGGGACTCTACTTCATCTAACGAGTTGAGTGTGCTAAAGTGGGGTGACATCAAGACCCTGCCCACCTTGGACTCTACTTCACCTACCGAGTGTAATGTGCTGAAGTGGGGTGACATCATGACCCTGCCCACCTGGGACTCTATGTCACCTACCTAGTCTAATTTGCTGAAGTGGGGTGACATCATGACCCTGCGCCCCTTGGACTCTACTTCACCTAGTGAGTCTAGTGTGCTGAAGTTGGGTGACATCATGACCCTGCCCACCTGGGACACTACGTCACCTACCGAGTGTAATGTGCTGAAGTGGGGTGACATCATGACCCTGCCCAACTGGGACTTTACTTCACCTGCCGAGTGTAATGTGCTTAAGTGGGGTGACATCATGACCCTGCCCACCTCGGACACTACGTCACCTACTGAGTGTAATGTGCTGAAGTGGGGTGACATCATGACCCTGCCCGCCTGGGACTCTACTTCACCTACCGAGTGTAATGTGCTGAAGTGGGGTGACATCATGACCCTGCTCCCGTGGGACTCTAATTCACCTACCGATCGTAATGTGCTGAAGTGGGGTGACATCATGACCCTGCTCACCTGGGACTCTTCTTCACCTACTGAGTCTAGTGTGCTGAAGTGGGGTGACATCATGACCCTGCCCACCTGGGGCTCTACGTCACCTACCGAGTGTAATGTGCTGAAGTGGGGTGACATCATGACCCTGCCCGCCTGGGACTCTACTTCACCTACCGAGTGTAATGTGCTGAAGTGGGGTGACATCATGACCCTGCCCAACTGAGACTTTACTTCACCTGCCGAGTGTAATGTGCTTAAGTGGGGTGACATCATGACCCTGCCCACCTTGGACACTACGTCACCTACCGAGTGTAATGTGCTGAAGTGGGGTGACATCATGACCCTGCCCACCTGGGACTCTACTTCATCTAACGAGTTGAGTGTGCTAAAGTGGGGTGACATCAAGACCCTGCCCACCTTGGACTCTACTTCACCTACCGAGTGTAATGTGCTGAAGTGGGGTGACATCATGACCCTGCCCACCTGGGACTCTATGTCACCTACCTAGTCTAATTTGCTGAAGTGGGGTGACATCATGACCCTGCGCCCCTTGGACTCTACTTCACCTAGTGAGTCTAGTGTGCTGAAGTTGGGTGACATCATGACCCTGCCCACCTGGGACACTACGTCACCTACCGAGTGTAATGTGCTGAAGTGGGGTGACATCATGACCCTGCCCAACTGGGACTTTACTTCACCTGCCGAGTGTAATGTGCTTAAGTGTGGTGACATCATGACCCTGCCCACCTCGGACACTACGTCACCTACTGAGTGTAATGTGCTGAAGTTGGGTGACATCATGACCCTGCCCACCTGGGACTCTACTTCATCTAACAAGTTGAGTGTGCTGAAGTGGGGTGACATCAAGACCCTGCCCACCTGGGACTCTTCTTCACCTACGGAGTGTAATGTGCTGAAGTGGGGTGACATCATGACCCTGCTCCTGTGGGACTCTAATTCACCTACCGATCGTAATGTGCTGAAGTGGGGTGACATCATTACCCTGCTCACCTGGGACTCTTCTTCACCTACTGAGTCTAGTGTGCTGAAGTGGGGTGACATCATGACCCTGCGCCCCTTGGACTCTACTTCACCTAGTGAGTCTAGTGTGCTGAAATTGGGTGACATCATGACCCTGCTCACCTGGGACTCTTCTTCACCTACTGAGTCTAGTGTGCTGAAGTGGGGTGACATCATGACCCTGCCCACCTGGGGCTCTACGTCACCTACCGAGTGTAATGTGCTGAAGTGGGGTGACATCATGACCCTGCCCGCCTGGGACTCTACTTCACCTACCGAGTGTAATGTGCTGAAGTGGGGTGACATCATGACCCTGCCCAACTAAGACTTTACTTCACCTGCCGAGTGTAATGTGCTTAAGTGGGGTGACATCATGACCCTGCCCACCTTGGACACTACGTCACCTACCGAGTGTAATGTGCTGAAGTGGGGTGACATCATGACCCTGCCCACCTGGGACTCTACTTCATCTAACGAGTTGAGTGTGCTAAAGTGGGGTGACATCAAGACCCTGCCCACCTTGGACTCTACTTCACCTACCGAGTGTAATGTGCTGAAGTGGGGTGACATCATGACCCTGCCCACCTGGGACTCTATGTCACCTACCTAGTCTAATTTGCTGAAGTGGGGTGACATCATGACCCTGCGCCCCTTGGACTCTACTTCACCTAGTGAGTCTAGTGTGCTGAAGTTGGGTGACATCATGACCCTGCCCACCTGGGACACTACGTCACCTACCGAGTGTAATGTGCTGAAGTGGGGTGACATCATGACCCTGCCCAACTGGGACTTTACTTCACCTGCCGAGTGTAATGTGCTTAAGTGTGGTGACATCATGACCCTGCCCACCTCGGACACTACGTCACCTACTGAGTGTAATGTGCTGAAGTTGGGTGACATCATGACCCTGCCCACCTGGGACTCTACTTCATCTAACAAGTTGAGTGTGCTGAAGTGGGGTGACATCAAGACCCTGCCCACCTGGGACTCTTCTTCACCTACGGAGTGTAATGTGCTGAAGTGGGGTGACATCATGACCCTGCTCCTGTGGGACTCTAATTCACCTACCGATCGTAATGTGCTGAAGTGGGGTGACATCATTACCCTGCTCACCTGGGACTCTTCTTCACCTACTGAGTCTAGTGTGCTGAAGTGGGGTGACATCATGACCCTGCGCCCCTTGGACTCTACTTCACCTAGTGAGTCTAGTGTGCTGAAATTGGGTGACATCATGACCCTGCCCACCTGGGACACTACGTCACCTACCGAGTGTAATGTGCTGAAGTGGGGTGACATCACGACCCTGCCCAACTGGGACTTTACTTCACCTGCCGAGTGTAATGTGCTTAAGTGGGAAAACATCATGACCCTGCCCACCTCGGACACTACGTCACCTACCGAGTGTAATGTGCTGAAGTGGGGTGACATCATGACCCTGCCCACCTGGGACTCTACTTCATCTAACGAGTTGAGTGTGCTGAAGTGGGGTGACATCAAGACCCTGCCCACCTTGGACTCTACTTCACCTACCGAGTGTAATTTGCTGAAGTGGGGTGACATCATGACCCTGCCCACCTGGGACTCTTCTTCACCTACGGAGTGTAATGTGCTGAAGTGGGGTGACATCATGACCCTGCTCCCGTGGGACTCTACTTCACCTACCGATCGTAATGTCCTGAAGTGGGGTGACATCATGACCCTGCTCACCTGGGACTCTTCTTCACCTACTGAGTCTAGTGTGCTGAAGTGGGGTGACATCATGACCCTGCCCACCTGGGGCTCTACGTCACCTACCGAGTGTAATGTGCTGAAGTGGGGTGACATCATGACCCTGCCCGCCTGGGACTCTACTTCACCTACCGAGTGTAATGTGTTGAAGTGGGGTGACATCATGACCCTGCCCAACTGGGACTTTACTTCACCTGCCGAGTGTAATGTGCTTAAGTGGGGTGACTTCATGACCCTGCCCACCTCGGACACTACGTCACCTACCGAGTGTAATGTGCTGAAGTGGGGTGACATCATGACCCTGCCCACCTGGGACTCTACTTCATCTAACGAGTTGAGTGTGATGAAGTGGGGTGACATCATGACCCTGCCCAACTGGGACTCTACTTCACCTGCCGAGTGTAATGTGCTTAAGTGGGGTGACATCATGACCCTGCCCACCTCGGACACTACGTCACCTTCCGAGTGTAATGTGCTGAAGTGGGGTGACATCATGACCCTGCCCACCTGGGACTCTACTTCATCTAACGAGTTGAGTGTGCTGAAGTGGGGTGACATCAAGACCCTGCCCACCTTGGACTCTACTTCACCTACCGAGTGTAATGTGCTGAAGTTTGGTGACATCATGACCCTGCCCACCTGGGACTCTATGTCACCTACCTAGTCTAATTTGCTGAAGTGGGGTGACATCATGACCCTGCGCCCCTTGGACTCTACTCCACCTAGTGAGTCTAATTTGCTGAAGTGGGGTGACATCATGACCCTGCGCCCCTTGGACTCTACTTCACCTAGTGAGTCTAGTGTGCTGAAGTTGGGTGACATCATGACCCTGCCCACCTGGGACACTACGTCACCTACCGAGTGTAATGTGCTGAAGTGGGGTGACAACATGACCCTGCCCAACTGGGACTTTACTTCACCTGCCGAGTGTAATGTGCTTAAGTGGGGTGACATCATGACCCTGCCCACCTCGGACACTACGTCACCTACCGAGTGTAATGTGCTGAAGTGGGGTGACATCATGACCCTGCCCACCTGGGACTCTACTTCATCTAACGAGTTGAGTGTGCTAAAGTGGGGTGACATCAAGACCCTGCCCACCTTGGACTCTACTTCACCTACCGAGTGTAATGTGCTGAAGTGGGGTGACATCATGACCCTGCCCACCTGGGACTCTATGTCACCTACCTAGTCTAATTTGCTGAAGTGGGGTGACATCATGACCCTGCGCCCCTTGGACTCTACTTCACCTAGTGAGTCTAGTGTGCTGAAGTTGGGTGACATCATGACCCTGCCCACCTGGGACACTACGTCACCTACCGAGTGTAATGTGCTGAAGTGGGGTGACATCATGACCCTGCCCACCTGGGACTCTACTTCATCTAACGAGTTGAGTGTGCTAAAGTGGGGTGACATCAAGACCCTGCCCACCTTGGACTCTACTTCACCTACCGAGTGTAATGTGCTGAAGTGGGGTGACATCATGACCCTGCCCACCTGGGACTCTATGTCACCTACCTAGTCTAATTTGCTGAAGTGGGGTGACATCATGACCCTGCGCCCCTTGGACTCTACTTCACCTAGTGAGTCTAGTGTGCTGAAGTTGGGTGACATCATGACCCTGCCCACCTGGGACACTACGTCACCTACCGAGTGTAATGTGCTGAAGTGGGGTGACATCATGACCCTGCCCAACTGGGACTTTACTTCACCTGCCGAGTGTAATGTGCTTAAGTGTGGTGACATCATGACCCTGCCCACCTCGGACACTACGTCACCTACTGAGTGTAATGTGCTGAAGTTGGGTGACATCATGACCCTGCCCACCTGGGACTCTACTTCATCTAACAAGTTGAGTGTGCTGAAGTGGGGTGACATCAAGACCCTGCCCACCTGGGACTCTTCTTCACCTACGGAGTGTAATGTGCTGAAGTGGGGTGACATCATGACCCTGCCCACCTGGGACTCTACTTCATCTAACGAGTTGAGTGTGCTGAAGTGGGGTGACATCAAGACCCTGCCCACCTTGGACTCTACTTCACCTACCGAGTGTAATTTGCTGAAGTGGGGTGACATCATGACCCTGCCCACCTGGGACTCTTCTTCACCTACGGAGTGTAATGTGCTGAAGTGGGGTGACATCATGACCCTGCTCCCGTGGGACTCTACTTCACCTACCGATCGTAATGTCCTGAAGTGGGGTGACATCATGACCCTGCTCACCTGGGACTCTTCTTCACCTACTGAGTCTAGTGTGCTGAAGTGGGGTGACATCATGACCCTGCCCACCTGGGGCTCTACGTCACCTACCGAGTGTAATGTGCTGAAGTGGGGTGACATCATGACCCTGCCCGCCTGGGACTCTACTTCACCTACCGAGTGTAATGTGCTGAAGTGGGGTGACATCATGACCCTGCCCAACTGGGACTTTACTTCACCTGCCGAGTGTAATGTGCTTAAGTGGGGTGACTTTATGACCCTGCCCACCTCGGACACTACGTCACCTACCGAGTGTAATGTGCTGAAGTGGGGTGACATCATGACCCTGCCCACCTGGGACTCTACTTCATCTAACGAGTTGAGTGTGATGAAGTGGGGTGACATCATGACCCTGCCCAACTGGGACTCTACTTCACCTGCCGAGTGTAATGTGCTTAAGTGGGGTGACATCATGACCCTGCCCACCTCGGACACTACGTCACCTTCCGAGTGTAATGTGCTGAAGTGGGGTGACATCATGACCCTGCCCACCTGGGACTCTACTTCATCTAACGAGTTGAGTGTGCTGAAGTGGGGTGACATCAAGACCCTGCCCACCTTGGACTCTACTTCACCTACCGAGTGTAATGTGCTGAAGTTTGGTGACATCATGACCCTGCCCACCTGGGACTCTATGTCACCTACCTAGTCTAATTTGCTGAAGTGGGGTGACATCATGACCCTGCGCCCCTTGGACTCTACTCCACCTAGTGAGTCTAATTTGCTGAAGTGGGGTGACATCATGACCCTGCGCCCCTTGGACTCTACTTCACCTAGTGAGTCTAGTGTGCTGAAGTTGGGTGACATCATGACCCTGCCCACCTGGGACACTACGTCACCTACCGAGTGTAATGTGCTGAAGTGGGGTGACAACATGACCCTGCCCAACTGGGACTTTACTTCACCTGCCGAGTGTAATGTGCTTAAGTGGGGTGACATCATGACCCTGCCCACCTCGGACACTACGTCACCTACCGAGTGTAATGTGCTGAAGTGGGGTGACATCATGACCCTGCCCACCTGGGACTCTACTTCACCTACCGAGTTTAATGTGCTAAAGTGGGGTGACATCAAGACCCTGCCCACCTTGGACTCTACTTCACCTACCGAGTGTAATGTGCTGAAGTGGGGTGACATCATGACCCTGCCCACCTGGGACTCTATGTCACCTACCTAGTCTAATTTGCTGAAGTGGGGTGACATCATGACCCTGCGCCCCTTGGACTCTACTTCACCTAGTGAGTCTAGTGTGCTGAAGTTGGGTGACATCATGACCCTGCCCACCTGGGACACTACGTCACCTACCGAGTGTAATGTGCTGAAGTGGGGTGACATCATGACCCTGCCCACCTGGGACTCTACTTCATCTAACGAGTTGAGTGTGCTGAAGTGGGGTGACATCAAGACCCTGCCCACCTTGGACTCTACTTCACCTACCGAGTGTAATGTGCTGAAGTGGGGTGACATCATGACCCTGCCCACCTGGGACTCTATGTCACCTACCTAGTCTAATTTGCTGAAGTGGGGTGACATCATGACCCTGCGCCCCTTGGACTCTACTTCACCTAGTGAGTCTAGTGTGCTGAAGTTGGGTGACATCATGACCCTGCCCACCTGGGACACTACGTCACCTACCGAGTGTAATGTGCTGAAGTGGGGTGACATCATGACCCTGCCCAACTGGGACTTTACTTCACCTGCCGAGTGTAATGTGCTTAAGTGTGGTGACATCATGACCCTGCCCACCTCGGACACTACGTCACCTACTGAGTGTAATGTGCTGAAGTTGGGTGACATCATGACCCTGCCCACCTGGGACTCTACTTCATCTAACAAGTTGAGTGTGCTGAAGTGGGGTGACATCAAGACCCTGCCCACCTGGGACTCTTCTTCACCTACGGAGTGTAATGTGCTGAAGTGGGGTGACATCATGACCCTGCTCCTGTGGGACTCTAATTCACCTACCGATCGTAATGTGCTGAAGTGGGGTGACATCATTACCCTGCTCACCTGGGACTCTTCTTCACCTACTGAGTCTAGTGTGCTGAAGTGGGGTGACATCATGACCCTGCGCCCCTTGGACTCTACTTCACCTAGTTAGTCTAGTGTGCTGAAATTGGGTGACATCATGACCCTGCCCACCTGGGACACTACGTCACCTACCGAGTGTAATGTGCTGAAGTGGGGTGACATCACGACCCTGCCCAACTGGGACTTTACTTCACCTGCCGAGTGTAATGTGCTTAAGTGGGAAAACATCATGACCCTGCCCACCTCGGACACTACGTCACCTACCGAGTGTAATGTGCTGAAGTGGGGTGACATCATGACCCTGCCCACCTGGGACTCTACTTCATCTAACGAGTTGAGTGTGCTGAAGTGGGGTGACATCAAGACCCTGCCCACCTTGGACTCTACTTCACCTACCGAGTGTAATTTGCTGAAGTGGGGTGACATCATGACCCTGCCCACCTGGGACTCTTCTTCACCTACGGAGTGTAATGTGCTGAAGTGGGGTGACATCATGACCCTGCTCCCGTGGGACTCTACTTCACCTACCGATCGTAATGTGCTGAAGTGGGGTGACATCATGACCCTGCTCACCTGGGACTCTTCTTCACCTACTGAGTCTAGTGTGCTGAAGTGGGGTGACATCATGACCCTGCCCACCTGGGGCTCTACGTCACCTACCGAGTGTAATGTGCTGAAGTGGGGTGACATCATGACCCTGCCCGCCTGGGACTCTACTTCACCTACCGAGTGTAATGTGCTGAAGTGGGGTGACATCATGACCCTGCCCAACTGGGACTTTACTTCACCTGCCGAGTGTAATGTGCTTAAGTGGGGTGACATCATGACCCTGCCCACCTCGGACACTACGTCACCTACCGAGTGTAATGTGCTGAAGTGGGGTGACATCATGACCCTGCCCACCTGGGACTCTACTTCATCTAACGAGTTGAGTGTGCTGAAGTGGGGTGACATCATGACCCTGCCCAACTGGGACTCTACTTCACCTGCCGAGTGTAATGTGCTTAAGTGGGGTGACATCATGACCCTGCCCACCTCGGACACTACGTCACCTTCCGAGTGTAATGTGCTGAAGTGGGGTGACATCATGACCCTGCCCACCTGTGACTCTACTTCATCTAACGAGTTGAGTGTGCTGAAGTGGGGTGACATCAAGACCCTGCCCACCTTGGACTCTACTTCACCTACCGAGTGTAATGTGCTGAAGTTTGGTGACATCATGACCCTGCCCACCTGGGACTCTATGTCACCTACCTAGTCTAATTTGCTGAAGTGGGGTGACATCATGACCCTGCGCCCCTTGGACTCTACTCCACCTAGTGAGTCTAATTTGCTGAAGTGGGGTGACATCATGACCCTGCGCCCCTTGGACTCTACTTCACCTAGTGAGTCTAGTGTGCTGAAGTTGGGTGACATCATGACCCTGCCCACCTGGGACACTACGTCACCTACCGAGTGTAATGTGCTGAAGTGGGGTGACAACATGACCCTGCCCAACTGGGACTTTACTTCACCTGCCGAGTGTAATGTGCTTAAGTGGGGTGACATCATGACCCTGCCCACCTCGGACACTACGTCACCTACCGAGTGTAATGTGCTGAAGTGGGGTGACATCATGACCCTGCCCACCTGGGACTCTACTTTATCTAACGAGTTGAGTGTGCTGATGTGGGGTGACATCAAGACCCTGCCCACCTTGGACTCTACTTCACCTACCGAGTGTAATTTGCTGAAGTGGGGTGACATCATGACCCTGCCCACCTGGGACTCTTCTTCACCTACGGAGTGTAATGTGCTGAAGTGGGGTGACATCATGACCCTGCTCCCGTGGGACTCTAATTCACCTACCGATCGTAATGTGCTGAAGTGGGGTGACATCATTACCCTGCTCACCTGGGACTCTTCTTCACCTACTGAGTGTAGTGTGCTGAAGTGGGGTGACATCATGACCCTGCCTACCTGGGGCTCTACGTCACCTACCGAGTGTAATGTGCTGAAGTGGGGTGACATCATGACCCTGCCCGCCTGGGACTCTACTTCACCTACCGAGTGTAATGTGCTGAAGTGGGGTGACATCATGACCCTGCCCAACTGGGACTTTACTTCACCTGCCGAGTGTAATGTGCTTAAGTGGGGTGACATCATGACCCTGCCCACCTCGGACACTACGTCACCTACCGAGTGTAATGTGCTGAAGTGGGGTGACACCATGACCCTGCCCACCTGGGACTCTACTTCATCTAACGAGTTGAGTGTGCTGAAGTGGGGTGACATCATGACCCTGCCCAACTGGGACTCTACTTCACCTGCCGAGTGTAATGTGCTGAAGTGGGGTGACATCATGACCCTGCCCACCTCGGACACTACGTCACCTTCCGAGTGTAATGTGCTGAAGTGGGGTGACATCATGACCCTGCCCACCTGTGACTCTACTTCATCTAACGAGTTGAGTGTGCTGAAGTGGGGTGACATCAAGACCCTGCCCACCTTGGACTCTACTTCACCTACCGAGTGTAATGTGCTGAAGTTTGGTGACATCATGACCCTGCCCACCTGGGACTCTATGTCACCTACCTAGTCTAATTTGCTGAAGTGGGGTGACATCATGACCCTGCGCCCCTTGGACTCTACTCCACCTAGTGAGTCTAATTTGCTGAAGTGGGGTGACATCATGACCCTGCGCCCCTTGGACTCTACTTCACCTAGTGAGTCTAGTGTGCTGAAGTTGGGTGACATCATGACCCTGCCCACCTGGGACACTACGTCACCTACCGAGTGTAATGTGCTGAAGTGGGGTGACAACATGACCCTGCCCAACTGGGACTTTACTTCACATGCCGAGTGTAATGTGCTTAAGTGGGGTGACATCATGACCCTGCCCACCTCGGACACTACGTCACCTACCGAGTGTAATGTGCTGAAGTGGGGTGACATCATGACCCTGCCCACCTGGGACTCTACTTTATCTAACGAGTTGAGTGTGCTGATGTGGGGTGACATCAAGACCCTGCCCACCTTGGACTCTACTTCACCTACCGAGTGTAATTTGCTGAAGTGGGGTGACATCATGACCCTGCCCACCTGGGACTCTTCTTCACCTACGGAGTGTAATGTGCTGAAGTGGGATGACATCATGACCCTGCTCCCGTGGGACTCTAATTCACCTACCGATCGTAATGTGCTGAAGTGGGGTGACATCATTACCCTGCTCACCTGGGACTCTTCTTCACCTACTGAGTGTAGTGTGCTGAAGTGGGGTGACATCATGACCCTGCCCACCTGGGGCTCTACGTCACCTACCGAGTGTAATGTGCTGAAGTGGGGTGACATCATGACCCTGCCCGCCTGGGACTCTACTTCACCTACCGTGTGTAATGTGCTGAAGTGGGGTGACATCATGACCCTGCCCAACTGGGACTTTACTTCACCTGCCGAGTGTAATGTGCTTAAGTGGGGTGACATCATGACCCTGCCCACCTCGGACACTACGTCACCTACCGAGTGTAATGTGCTGAAGTGGGGTGACACCATGACCCTGCCCACCTGGGACTCTACTTCATCTAACGAGTTGAGTGTGCTGAAGTGGGGTGACATCATGACCCTGCCCACCTGGGACTCTATGTCACCTACCTAGTCTAATTTGCTGAAGTGGGGTGACATCATGACCCTGCGCCCCTTGGACTCTACTCCACCTAGTGAGTCTAATTTGCTGAAGTGGGGTGACATCATGACCCTGCGCCCCTTGGACTCTACTTCACCTAGTGAGTCTAGTGTGCTGAAGTTGGGTGACATCATGACCCTGCCCACCTGGGACACTACGTCACCTACCGAGTGTAATGTGCTGAAGTGGGGTGACAACATGACCCTGCCCAACTGGGACTTTACTTCACATGCCGAGTGTAATGTGCTTAAGTGGGGTGACATCATGACCCTGCCCACCTCGGACACTACGTCACCTACCGAGTGTAATGTGCTGAAGTGGGGTGACATCATGACCCTGCCCACCTGGGACTCTACTTTATCTAACGAGTTGAGTGTGCTGATGTGGGGTGACATCAAGACCCTGCCCACCTTGGACTCTACTTCACCTACCGAGTGTAATTTGCTGAAGTGGGGTGACATCATGACCCTGCCCACCTGGGACTCTTCTTCACCTACGGAGTGTAATGTGCTGAAGTGGGATGACATCATGACCCTGCTCCCGTGGGACTCTAATTCACCTACCGATCGTAATGTGCTGAAGTGGGGTGACATCATTACCCTGCTCACCTGGGACTCTTCTTCACCTACTGAGTGTAGTGTGCTGAAGTGGGGTGACATCATGACCCTGCCCACCTGGGGCTCTACGTCACCTACCGAGTGTAATGTGCTGAAGTGGGGTGACATCATGACCCTGCCCGCCTGGGACTCTACTTCACCTACCGTGTGTAATGTGCTGAAGTGGGGTGACATCATGACCCTGCCCAACTGGGACTTTACTTCACCTGCCGAGTGTAATGTGCTTAAGTGGGGTGACATCATGACCCTGCCCACCTCGGACACTACGTCACCTACCGAGTGTAATGTGCTGAAGTGGGGTGACACCATGACCCTGCCCACCTGGGACTCTACTTCATCTAACGAGTTGAGTGTGCTGAAGTGGGGTGACATCATGACCCTGCCCAACTGGGACTCTACTTCACCTGCCGAGTGTAATGTGCTTAAGTGGGGTGACATCATGACCCTGCCCACCTCGGACACTACGTCACCTTCCGAGTGTAATGTGCTGAAGTGGGGTGACATCATGACCCTGCCCACCTGTGACTCTACTTCATCTAACGAGTTGAGTGTGCTGAAGTGGGGTGACATCAAGACCCTGCCCACCTTGGACTCTACTTCACCTACCGAGTGTAATGTGCTGAAGTTTGGTGACATCATGACCCTGCCCACCTGGGACTCTATGTCACCTACCTAGTCTAATTTGCTGAAGTGGGGTGACATCATGACCCTGCGCCCCGTGGACTCTACTCCACCTAGTGAGTCTAATTTGCTGAAGTGGGGTGACATCATGACCCTGCGCCCCTTGGACTCTACTTCACCTAGTGAGTCTAGTGTGCTGAAGTTGGGTGACATCATGACCCTGCCCACCTGGGACACTACGTCACCTACCGAGTGTAATGTGCTGAAGTGGGGTGACAACATGACCCTGCCCAACTGGGACTTTACTTCACCTGCCGAGTGTAATGTGCTTAAGTGGGGTGACATCATGACCCTGCCCACCTCGGACACTAGGTCACCTACCGAGTGTAATGTGCTGAAGTGGGGTGACATCATGACCCTGCCCACCTGGGACTCTACTTTATCTAACGAGTTGAGTGTGCTGATGTGGGGTGACATCAAGACCCTGCCCACCTTGGACTCTACTTCACCTACCGAGTGTAATTTGCTGAAGTGGGGTGACATCATGACCCTGCCCACCTGGGACTCTTCTTCACCTACGGAGTGTAATGTGCTGAAGTGGGGTGACATCATGACCCTGCTCCCGTGGGACTCTAATTCACCTACCGATCGTAATGTGCTGAAGTGGGGTGACATCATTACCCTGCTCACCTGGGACTCTTCTTCACCTACTGAGTGTAGTGTGCTGAAGTGGGGTGACATCATGACCCTGCCCACCTGGGGCTCTACGTCACCTACCGAGTGTAATGTGCTGAAGTGGGGTGACATCATGACCCTGCCCGCCTGGGACTCTACTTCACCTACCGAGTGTAATGTGCTGAAGTGGGGTGACATCATGACCCTGCCCAACTGGGACTTTACTTCACCTGCCGAGTGTAATGTGCTTAAGTGGGGTGACATCATGACCCTGCCCACCTCGGACACTACGTCACCTACCGAGTGTAATGTGCTGAAGTGGGGTGACACCATGACCCTGCCCACCTGGGACTCTACTTCATCTAACGAGTTGAGTGTGCTGAAGTGGGGTGACATCATGACCCTGCCCAACTGGGACTCTACTTCACCTGCCGAGTGTAATGTGCTTAAGTGGGGTGACATCATGACCCTGCCCACCTCGGACACTACGTCACCTTCCGAGTGTAATGTGCTGAAGTGGGGTGACATCATGACCCTGCCCAACTGGGACTCTACTTCATCTAACGAGTTGAGTGTGCTGAAGTGGGGTGACATCAAGACCCTGCCCACCTTGGACTCTACTTCACCTACCGAGTGTAATGTGCTGAAGTTTGGTGACATCATGACCCTGCCCACCTGGGACTCTATGTCACCTACCTAGTCTAATTTGCTGAAGTGGGGTGACATCATGATTCTGCGCCCCTTGGACTCTACTTCACCTAGTGAGTCTAGTGTGCTGAAGTTGGGTGACATCATGACCCTGCCCACCTGGGACACTACGTCACCTACCGAGTGTAATGTGCTGAAGTGGGGTGACAACATGACCCTGCCCAACTGGGACTTTACTTCACCTGCCGAGTGTAATGTGCTTAAGTGGGGTGACATCATGACCCTGCCCACCTCGGACACTACGTCACCTACCGAGTGTAATGTGCTGAAGTGGGGTGACATCATGACCCTGCCCACCTGGGACTCTACTTCATCTAACGAGTTGAGTGTGCTTAAGTGGGGTGACATCAAGACCCTGCCCACCTTGGACTCTACTTCACCTACCGAGTGTAATGTGCTGAAGTGGGGTGACATCATGACCCTGCCCACCTGGGACACTTCTTCACCTAAGGAGTTTAATGTGCTGAAGTGGGGTGACATCATGACCCTGCTCCCGTGGGACTCTAATTCACCTAAGGAGTGTAATGTGCTGAAGTGGGGTGACATCATGACCCGGCTCACCTGGGACTCTTCTTCACCTACTGAGTCTAGTGTGCTGAAGTGGGTTGACATCATGACCCTGCCCACCTGGGGCTCTACGTCACCTACCGAGTGTAATGTGCTGAAGTGGGGTGACATCATGACCCGGCTCACCTGGGACTCTTCTTCACCTACTGAGTCTAGTGTGCTGAAGTGGGGTGACATCATGACCCTGCCCACCTGGGGCTCTACGTCACCTACCGAGTGTAATGTGCTGAAGTGGGGTGACATCATGACCCTGCCCAACTGGGACTCTACTTCACCTACCGAGTGTATAGTGCTGAAGTGGGGTGACATCATGACGCTGCCCAGCTTCGACTTTACTTCACCTGCCGAGTGTAATGTGCTTAAGTGGGGTGACATCATGACCCTGCCCACCTGGGACTCTTCTTCACCTACGGAGTGTAATGTGCTGAAGTGGGGTGACATCATGACCCTGCTCCCGTGGGACTCTACTTCACCTACCGATCGTAATGTGCTGAAGTGGGGTGACATCATGACCCTGCTCACCTGGGACTCTTCTTCACCTACTGAGTCTAGTGTGCTGAAGTGGGGTGACATCATGACCCTGCCCACCTGGGGCTCTACGTCACCTACCGAGTGTAATGTGCTGAAGTGGGGTGACATCATGACCCTGCCCGCCTGGGACGCTACTTCACCTACCGAGTGTAATGTGCTGAAGTGGGGAGACATCATGACCCTGCCCAACTGGGACTTTACTTCACCTGCCGAGTGTAATGTGCTTAAGTGGGGTGACATCATGACCCTGCCCACCTCGGACATTACGTCACCTACCGAGTGTAATGTGCTGAAGTGGGGTGACATCATGACCCTGCCCACCTTGGACTCTACTTCATCTAACGAGTTGAGTGTGCTAAAGTGGGGTGACATCAAGACCCTGCCCACCTTGGACTCTACTTCACCTACCGAGTGTAATGTGCTGAAGTGGGGTGACATCATGACCCTGCCCACCTGGGACTCTATGTCACCTACCTAGTCTAATTTGCTGAAGTGGGGTGACATCATGACCCTGCGCCCCTTGGACTCTACTTCACCTAGTGAGTCTAGTGTGCTGAAGTTGGGTGACATCATGACCCTGCCCACCTGGGACACTACGTCACCTACCGAGTGTAATGTGCTGAAGTGGGGTGACATCATGACCCTGCCCAACTGGGACTTTACTTCACCTGCCGAGTGTAATGTGCTTAAGTGGGGTGACATCATGACCCTGCCCACCTCGGACACTACGTCACCTACTAAGTGTAATGTGCTGAAGTTGGGTGACATCATGACCCTGCCCACCTGGGACTCTACTTCATCTAACGAGTTGAGTGTGCTGAAGTGGGGTGACATCAAGACCCTGCCCACCTGGGACTCTTCTTCACCTACGGAGTGTAATGTGCTGAAGTGGGGTGACATCATGACCCTGCTCCCGTGGGACTCTAATTCACCTACCGATCGTAATGTGCTGAAGTGGGGTGACATCATTACCCTGCTCACCTGGGACTCTTCTTCACCTACTGAGTCTAGTGTGCTGAAGTGGGGTGACATCATTACCCTGCTCACCTGGGACTCTTCTTCACCTACCTAGTCTAATTTGCTGAAGTGGGGTGACATCATGACCCTGCGCCCCTTGGACTCTACTTCACCTAGTGAGTCTAG
Organism: Marthasterias glacialis; assembly: GCA_911728455.2. NCBI lineage: Eukaryota > Metazoa > Echinodermata > Asteroidea > Forcipulatida > Asteriidae > Marthasterias > Marthasterias glacialis. The sequence continues at coordinate 9,480,449 of OU452234.1, read as the reverse complement.
TGTGCTGAAATTGGGTGACATCATGACCCTGCCCACCTGGGACACTACATCACCTACCGAGTGTAATGTGCTGAAGTGGGGTGACATCACGACCCTGCCCAACTGGGACTTTACTTCACCTGCCGAGTGTAATGTGCTTAAGTGGGAAAACATCATGACCCTGCCCACCTCGGACACTACGTCACCTACCGAGTGTAATGTGCTGAAGTGGGGTGACATCATGACCCTGCCCACCTGGGACTCTACTTCATCTAACGAGTTGAGTGTGCTGAAGTGGGGTGACATCAAGACCCTGCCCACCTTGGACTCTACTTCACCTACGGAGTGTAATGTGCTGAAGTGGGGTGACATCATGACCCTGCTCCCGTGGGACTCTAATTCACCTACCGATCGTAATGTGCTGAAGTGGGGTGACATCATGACCCTGCCCACCTGGGACTCTTCTTCACCTACCTAGTCTAATTTGCTGAAGTGGGGTGACATCATGACCCTGCGCCCCTTGGACTCTACTTCACCTAGTGAGTCTAGTGTGCTGAAATTGGGTGACATCATGACCCTGCCCACCTGGGACACTACATCACCTACCGAGTGTAATGTGCTGAAGTGGGGTGACATCACGACCCTGCCCAACTGGGACTTTACTTCACCTGCCGAGTGTAATGTGCTTAAGTGGGAAAACATCATGACCCTGCCCACCTCGGACACTACGTCACCTACCGAGTGTAATGTGCTGAAGTGGGGTGACATCATGACCCTGCCCACCTGGGACTCTACTTCATCTAACGAGTTGAGTGTGCTGAAGTGGGGTGACATCAAGACCCTGCCCACCTTGGACTCTACTTCACCTACGGAGTGTAATGTGCTGAAGTGGGGTGACATCATGACCCTGCTCCCGTGGGACTCTAATTCACCTACCGATCGTAATGTGCTGAAGTGGGGTGACATCATGACCCTGCCCACCTGGGGCTCTACGTCACCTACCGAGTGTAATGTGCTGAAGTGGGGTGACATCATGACCCTGCCCGCCTGGGACTCTACTTCACCTACCGAGTGTAATGTGCTGAAGTGGGGTGACATCATGACCCTGCCCAACTGGGACTTTACTTCACCTGCCGAGTGTAATGTGCTTAAGTGGGGTGACATCATGACCCTGCCCACCTCGGACACTACGTCACCTACCGAGTGTAATGTGCTGAAGTGGGGTGACATCATGACCCTGCCCACCTGGGACTTTACTTCATCTAACGAGTTGAGTGTGCTGAAGTGGGGTGACATCAAGACCCTGCCCACCTTGGACTCTACTTCACCTACCGCGTGTAATTTGCTGAAGTGGGGTGACATCATGACCCTGCCCACCTGGGACTCTTCTTCACCTACGGAGTGTAATGTGCTGAAGTGGGGTGACATCATGACCCTGCTCCCGTGGGACTCTAATTCACCTACCGATCGTAATGTGCTGAAGTGGGGTGACATCATTACCCTGCTCACCTGGGACTCTTCTTCACCTACTGAGTGTAGTGTGCTGAAGTGGGGTGACATCATGACCCTGCCCACCTGGGGCTCTACGTCACCTACCGAGTGTAATGTGCTGAAGTGGGGTGACATCATGACCCTGCCCGCCTGGGACTCTACTTCACCTACCGAGTGTAATGTGCTTAAGTGGGGTGACATCATGACCCTGCCCACCTCGGACACTACGTCACCTACCGAGTGTAATGTGCTGAAGTGGGGTGACATCATGACCCTGCCCACCTGGGACTCTACTTCATCTAACGAGTTGAGTGTGCTGAAGTGGGGTGACATCATGACCCTGCCCAACTGGGACTCTACTTCACCTGCCGAGTGTAATGTGCTTAAGTGGGGTGACATCATGACCCTGCCCACCTCGGACACTACGTCACCTTCCGAGTGTAATGTGCTGAAGTGGGGTGACATCATGACTCTGCCCACCTGGGACTCTACTTCATCTAACGAGTTGAGTGTGCTGAAGTGGGGTGACATCAAGACCCTGCCCACCTTGGACTCTACTTCACCTACCGAGTGTAATGTGCTGAAGTTTGGTGACATCATGACCCTGCCCACCTGGGACTCTATGTCACCTACCTAGTCTAATTTGCTGAAGTGGGGTGACATCATGACCCTGCGCCCCTTGGACTCTACTCCACCTAGCGAGTCTAATTTGCTGAAGTGGGGTGACATCATGACCCTGCGCCCCTTGGACTCTACTTCACCTAGTGAGTCTAGTGTGCTGAAGTTGGGTGACATCATGACCCTGCCCACCTGGGACACAACGTCACCTACCGAGTGTAATGTGCTGAAGTGGGGTGACAACATGACCCTGCCCAACTGGGACTTTACTTCACCTGCCGAGTGTAATGTGCTTAAGTGGGGTGACATCATGACCCTGCCCACCTCGGACACTACATCACCTACCGAGTGTAATGTGCTGAAGTGGGGTGACATCATGACCCTGCCCACCTGGGACTCTACTTCATCTAACGAGTTGAGTGTGCTGAAGTGGGGTGACATCAAGACCCTGCCCACCTTAGACTCTACTTCACCTACCGAGTGTAATTTGCTGAAGTGGGGTGACATCATGACCCTGCCCACCTGGGACTCTTCTTCACCTACGGAGTGTAATGTGCTGAAGTGGGGTGACATCATGACCCTGCTCCCGTGGGACTCTAATTCACCTACCGATCGTAATGTGCTGAAGTGGGGTGACATCATTACCCTGCTCACCTGGGACTCTTCTTCACCTACTGAGTGTAGTGTGCTGAAGTGGGGTGACATCATAACCCTGCCCACCTGGGGCTCTACGTCACCTACCGAGTGTAATGTGCTGAAGTGGGGTGACATCATGACCCTGCCCGCCTGGGACTCTACTTCACCTACCGAGTGTAATGTGCTGAAGTGGGGTGACATCATGACCCTGCCCAACTGGGACTTTACTTCACCTGCCGAGTGTAATGTGCTTAAGTGGGGTGACATGACCCTGCCCACCTCGGACACTACGTCACCTACGGAGTGTAATGTGCTGAAGTGGGGTGACATCATGACCCTGCCCACCTGGGACTCTACTTCATCTAACGAGTTGAGTGTGCTGAAGTGGGGTGACATCATGACCCTGCCCAACTGGGACTCTACTTCACCTGCCGAGTGTAATGTGCTTAAGTGGGGTGACATCATGACCCTGCCCACCTCGGACACTACGTCACCTTCCGAGTGTAATGTGCTGAAGTGGGGTGACATCATGACCCTGCCCACCTGGGACTCTACTTCATCTAACGAGTTGAGTGTGCTGAAGTGGGGTGACATCAAGACCCTGCCCACCTTGGACTCTACTTCACATACCGCGTGTAATGTGCTGAAGTTTGGTGACATCATGACCCTGCCCATCTGGGACTCTATGTCACCTACCTAGTCTAATTTGCTGAAGTGGGGTGACATCATGACCCTGCGCCCCTTGGACTCTACTCCACCTAGTGAGTCTAATTTGCTGAAGTGGGGTGACATCATGACCCTGCGCCCCTTGGACTCTACTTCACCTAGTGAGTCTAGTGTGCTGAAGTTGGGTGACATCATGAACCTGCCCACCTGGGACACTACGTCACCTACCGAGTGTAATGTGCTGAAGTGGGGTGACAACATGACCCTGCCCAACTTGGACTTTACTTCACCTGCCGAGTGTAATGTGCTTAAGTGGGGTGACATCATGACCCTGCCCACCTCGGACACTACGTCACCTACCGAGTGTAATGTGCTGAAGTGGGGTGACATCATGACCCTGCCCAACTGGGACTCTACTTCACCTACCGAGTGTATAGTGCTGAAGTGGGGTGACATCATGACGCTGCCCAGCTTCGACTTTACTTCACCTGCCGAGTGTAATGTGCTTAAGTGGGGTGACATCATGACCCTGCCCACCTGGGACTCTTCTTCACCTACGGAGTGTAATGTGCTGAAGTGGGGTGACATCATGACCCTGCTCCCGTGGGACTCTAATTCACCTACCGATCGTAATGTGCTGAAGTGGGGTGACATCATGACCCTGCTCACCTGGGACTCTTCTTCACCTACTGAGTCTAGTGTGCTGAAGTGGGGTGACATCATGACCCTGCCCACCTGGGGCTCTACGTCACCTACCGAGTGTAATGTGCTGAAGTGGGGTGACATCATGACCCTGCCCGCCTGGGACTCTACTTCACCTACCGAGTGTAATGTGCTGAAGTGGGGTGACATCATGTCCCTGCCCAACTGGGACTTTACTTCACCTGCCGAGTGTAATGTGCTGAAGTGGGGTGACATCAAAAACCTGCCCACCTGGGCTGGGACACTACTTCACCTATCGAGTGTAATTTGCTGAAGTGGGGTGACATCATGACCCTGCCCACCAGGGACTCTTCTTCACCTACGGAGTGTAATGTGCTGAAGTGGGGTGACATCATGACCCTGCTCCCGTGGGACTCTAATTCACCTACCGATCGTAATGTGCTGAAGTGGGGTGACATCATTACCCTGCTCACCTGGGACTCTTCTTCACCTACTGAGTCTAGTGTGCTGAAGTGGGGTGACATCATGACCCTGCCCACCTGGGGCTCTACGTCACCTACCGAGTGTAATGTGCTGAAGTGGGGTGACATCATGACCCTGCCCGCCTGGGACTCTACTTCACCTACCGAGTGTAATGTGCTGAAGTGGGGTGACATCATGACCCTGCCCAACTGGGACTTTACTTCACCTGCCGAGTGTAATGTGCTTAAGTGGGGTGACATCATGACCCTGCCCACCTCGGACACTACGTCACCTACCGAGTGTAATGTGCTGAAGTGGGGTGACATTATGACCCTGCCCACCTCGGACACTACGTCACCTACCGAGTGTAATGTGCTGAAGTGGGGTGACATGATGACCCTGCCCACCTGGGACTCTACTTCATCTAACGAGTTGAGTGTGCTGAAGTGGGGTGACATCAAGACCCTGCCCACCTTGGACTCTACTTCACCTACCGAGTGTAATGTGCTGAAGTGGGGTGACATCATGACCCTGCCCACCTGGGACTCTATGTCACCTACCTAGTCTAATTTGCTGAAGTGGGGTGACATCATGACCCTGCGCCCCTTGGACTCTACTTCACCTAGTGAGTCTAGTGTGCTGAAGTTGGGTGACATCATGACCCTGCCCACCTGGGACACTACGTCACCTACCGAGTGTAATGTGCTGAAGTGGGGTGACATCATGACCCTGCCCAACTGGGACTTTACTTCACCTGCCGTGTGTATTGTGCTTAAGTGGGGTGACATCATGACCCTGCCCACCCTGGACACTACGTCACCTACCGAGTGTAATGTGCTGAAGTGGGGTGACATCATGACCCTGCCCACCTGGGACTCTACTTCATCTAACGAGTTGAGTTTGCTGAAGTGGGGTGACATCAAGACCCTGCCCACCTTGGACTCTACTTCACCTACCGAGTGTAATGTGTTGAAGTGGGGTGACATCATGACCCTGCCCACCTGGGACTCTAAGTCACCTACCGAGTGTAATGTGCTGAAGTGGGGTGACATCATGACCCTGCTCACCTGGGACTCTTCTTCACCTACTGAGTCCAGTGTGCTGAAGTGGGGTGACATCATGACCCTGCCCACCTGGGGCTCTACGTCACCTACCAAGTGTAATGTGCTGAAGTGGGGTGACATCATGACCCTGCACGCCTGGGACTCTACTTCACCTACCGAGTGTAATGTGCTGAAGTGGGGTGACATCTTGACCCTGCCCACCTGGGACTCTTATGTCACCTACTGAGTTTAATTTGCTGAAGTGGGGTGACATCATGACCCTGCCCACCTGGGGCTCTATGTCACCTACCGAGTCTAATTTGCTGAAGTGGGGTGACATCATGACCCTGCGCCTCTTGGACTCTACTTCACCTTCTGAGTCTAGTTTGCTTAAGTTGGGTGACATCATGACCCTGCCCATCTGGGACTCTTATGTCACCTGCCGAGTGTAATGTGCTGAAGTGGGGTGACATCATGTCCCTGCCCACCTGGGACTCTACTTCACCTACCGAGTGTAATGTGCTGAAGTGGGCTGACATCATGACCCTGCCCACCTGGGACTCTAAGTCACCTACCGAGTGTAATGTGCTGAAGTGGGGTGACATCATGACCCTGCTCCCCTTGGACTCTACTTCACCTACTGAGTCTAGTGTGCTGATGTGGGGTGACATCATGACTCTGCTCATCTGGGACTATACGTCACCTACTGAGTGTAATGTGCTGAAGTGAGGTGACATCATGACCCTGCCCACCTGGGACTCTACGTCACCTACCGAGTGTAATGTGCTGAAGTGGGGTGACATCATGACCCTGCTCACCTGGGAGTGTACTTCACTTACTGAGTCTAGTATGCTGAAGTAAAGCTGGAGTGCCTAGTCAATTTTGCCTGAATGTGGTGACCTTATAGCCCTTTAATGTAAGTGACGTTGCCACAATTTAGGAGTTGTCGCAAAAATGTTTACCGCTTCCACTGTATGGTGACACTATAGACATAATGTTTTTGAAAGCAAAAACATTATTGGTTAAGCCTTAAAATACCATGTTCTTTAGCATAATTCATAATCGTGTGCCGCAAACAAAAAAGGATATTCGCAACAAGTATAGTTGAATTGAGATTTACTTCACGAGAACAATTTATTGGTCCATTTTTTTAAACGTGTTAATCTTTGAAGACTGGTGGTAAGTTTTTCCATTATAAATCACTGTGGGGGGTGAATTGGAGTGCCAGCGAAAAACTTAGACTTGTGTTATTTAAGATCCACGTGCCGCACAAGCTGTTTTCACAAATTGCATACTGCCCTGTGCCAAGGATCCTTAGCACAAGGTCAATCAATTACTACACTGAGACAGGTGGCTGCTGTCTTTCAACACTCTTTACTCTGCAGTGGTTAGGGTCTGGCCAATGGGAGTCTACAGGCTTGTGGGGTATACCAGGGGTTAAGATTACATGGAATCTTGGCCTTAATAGCCCATTGAAAAAAAAATTATGACCATATTTGGTAAAATGTGGATTATTTTTTAACCTCCCCGCAGACGCCAGGGTTTTAATAATGTAAAACTACGTCACATCATTCATATATTTAATTATTAGTATTAATTTCATTTATTTCATGATGCTTGGATTTACAGGAGTGATGTTAGCTATAGTGAGCTATACAACAGCTGTACATCATAAAGATGACATTGGACAACATGATCCGCAGGTAAAAGACCACATCGCCATCTACTTCAGTTGTAGAACCACATCAGGTACATGTAAAAGAACACATGTCATCTCCCTTGGTTGTAGGAAAATATCAAGTGAAAGACCACATCACCATCTCTCTTGGTTGTAGGACCACATCAAGTGAAAGACCACATGCCATCTCCCTCGGTTGTAGATGTGGTAGATCACGTCACACACATATATTGAATGTTGTACCAAGGTGCTAGACTAGTGAATCTTAACCCTATCAGGACCCTATGCCCCCCCCCCCCGTATTTTCCAAAGTGTTCGACCGATTTTGATGAAACTTGCCACAAATGTTCATTTCACCGAGTTCTACATGATGACGTCACTAGAGGGCGTTTTTGACTGTTTTTTGCCAATTTTTGGTCAAAAATCGTGTTTTTGCCATAACTTCTGTATTTTTTGTCTGAATGTTTTGAAACTTGGCAAACTTGTATATTTTAACAAGATAAATATAATTTGAACCTAATTTAGTCACTGGAGTTATCTTCAGGGGGCATAATAATTCATTAGTTTATCCCATTTTCGGGAAAAAAATGTTTTTTTGCGTTTTTTCACTTAATCATCAAAATGGCCGCCGCCAAGGGCCCAGGGAGAAATAATAAGGCTTGATTGACAAATCTGAACATTTTTGGGGTCTGAAAAGTAATAAATTAGCAGGTTGAAAATGTTCCATTGTTAAAAAACTTGATATAATTTGACGCCCTAATTACAGGCTGAAAACACAAAATCCAAGATGGCCGCCAAAAATGGCGGCCATTTTGAATTCCCAAAACCATTTCAGACTATCACGTGACTCACCCATATCACTTTTCTGGCAAAAAAACATAAAATAAGTGGAAATTATGTCCAAAAAGTCTTAAAAATCACTAAAAAGCAGTAAAATCGTGTGACCCAAGGTCAAACAAATGGTTGCCATGGCAACAGCTAACCCCCGTTATCAATTATTTTTTGCCAATATGATTCTAAATATATTTAAGGAAAAGTCAGAAAATTTCGCGGTGATCGGACTTAGCGTTAAAAAGTTACCGGAAAAAAATTGGTAGGGGGGCACATTGTGGCCCCCCCCCCCTCGGTCCTGATAGGGTTAGAATTAACATTTCAATGTAATATTTCTGTATGTCATAACTCTCGTGTAATATGCTATCTAAATTGTAGCTTCATTGACTCTTTAAAGCGCAAAGCGCAGGAATTTTCTTTGCTCAGAAAAAAAACATTGCTGAGCAGAACCAGCTTACCATTATGTTCTGGTGCCCTGGTATTTAGTGGAAGTAAACTGTATACACACAATTAATGTACATGTACTATTACTAATGCAAAGTCAATATCATACATTGGTTGTTCCTGATAAAATAAAGTATTCAAAGTAATGCTGAAAGTTGCTCTAAATATTGATATTACACACAAGTTCGGTTCACATTAGCTATTGATACAGTAAATATGCAATTTACTTCATAATGCACCAGTAGTGTGGTCAGTGATGGGGGTAATAGTAATGTTGACATTATCTTAGAGGGTACATGTTTTGACATGCCTCTAAATAAGCTGTGATGTGGTTGACTCTGAGAAGTTGGATGGACAACCAGCTGGTATCAGACCAAGGAGGGTTGTAGATTTAGTTTAAAAAAGATCTGTGAGAATACAACTATCCTGAAAAAATACATCAAATGCTGCAGATAAATGTCACATCATTTTGGTTGTATTTTGATTTATTTAAAGAAATTTTAAATATCATAAACATTGCTTGTTGTTTGAAATGATTACCATTGAGGGTCATTTTATATTAAAATGTTTAACATTATGTTTGTGTGTGATGCGTCTTTTTATTACTGAGTACATTTTTGTTGAGGATCACCCATGAACCTTTGCCACGACGATCGAGCGCACAAGGAACTGTTTGCCTCATGACATTTAATTCATGCAATTAAGCATTTGAACGTTGATTTTGATATCTCGAAAACTCCCCAATCCTCCAAAAATAATATAGTTGTACGGTTTGGTATCATTTCTGGAGATTTACGAAATCACATCAACAGCTAGTGTGGCCTCGTTGACATCCGTTCGGCAAATTAATGAAAAATTTCAACCAAATTTATTTTATAACTTCATGTCCTAAGCTTTAATTTAGTATAGGATTTGAGTGTGTCATATTTACAAATTAGGACCGAACAAAAACGTGTACAAATGCTATGGAATTTTGAGACAAACAAAGTATAAACAATAAAAATCTTGACGAAAACAAAACCTGTTCCGACTGCTATGTCGGAACAGCTAAAAACTCCCTCAAAGGACGATTTTTTGGAATTGTTTTGTCGTCATCATGTTGAACTCGGTGAAATGAACATTAATTTTATGGAAAGTTTCATCAATATAAGTCGAACACTTTGGAAAATACGGATGGGGGCACTATATGTGTGCCCCAAGTCCCCGCACATCAAAAAAATAAAAGCACTGTCCTGATAAGGTTGAAAAGATTCAGGCTGAGTGGCGATTCAGTTTTCAGTTTATGTAATTAACCTACTTTCGGTCATCTCAGTTGTCCTTTATATAAAATATAAAGAAACAAAAATTAAAGGGATTTTTTTTTATTGGTATACCGTTACTCGTTCATAGCCTTTTCATCAACTTAATTTGTTTGATCTAAGTCAGGCGGAAGATGGTATTATGAGTGTAGAACCTCTCTACTTTTCCCCCGGAACACACACGAAAAATAAACTCCAGTCCGGGAATTTACTTAAGTGCACTTTTAACTCTTTCTGATGACCTAAGAGTAAGACTTTCAATATGGTTTGATTTTTTTGGTAAAAAGTACAGTGACATCTATTTATTAGGTGTTCGGCCAACCGCCGAAGACCTCTTGTTATTGTTCGAGTTTTTTTTTTTTTTTTTACTTTTACTTCTTCTTCTTCTTCTTCTTCTTCTTCTTCTTCTTCTTCTTCCCGGGAACTTATATCCAAAAGATAACTCAAGATTGAAAATGAATTGAACCTTGAAACTTGGCACATACTTGAACCTTAACTTGAAGACGGCACTTGAACAATGACGTCATCATGACGTCATCTGGTGTCGAATTACGTTAAATCAAAGTTTAATAATTAAAAAAATCATAACTCCTGAAGTACACAATGGATTTTTACAATCTATACCTCATCGGAAAGGTCTTTGAAAAATAATTAAATGTCTCACAGAGATGACCCCAACTTGACCTTGTCTTCCGGTTCAAACCGGAAGTTGAAGCCAAAAATGCCTAAAAAGTCAGAATTTAAGCTGTGGAGTCAATATGAAACAGAATTTGGACATGGTTTCAGTGTACGAAGTAAAAGGTAGTTTATGACCTTTGAAAATATTACATTGATGACGTCATCAAATGTTACAGTTTGTTACGACGACGAGTTTAAAAATATATTTTTTTTTATTTCAATTTTTTTTTTTAGCAAACTACGTGTTGAATTTTTTGGTAATAGATAACGACTATAAAAGCCTAATTGTGAAATTTAAACAAAATTGGCCGTTGCATAACAAAGTTATATTAAGGTGAAAAGTGCCGTTTTTAGCGCGATCGCCGATAGAGTATATACAGTTACCTTACTGTATTGCACCTCGTGCGTGTGCACTCTAGGCTTTTACTTCATGCTGTGTATATACATACACGCAACAAGTCAGGTCTTGTCACAGTTCATCGAACTTTGCGGTGTGTTGTTAAGTTCTGCGTGTGTGTGTGTGACGCAAAGAAAAACATGTAAGTCATGCCAAGTTCAGAGTGGAAATGTTTCCCTTTATGTCATTCTGGTGGCTTAATTGTGACAGGGAGAGGAAGAGGAGACTTTACTGAGACGATCACATGCTCACGTGAGTTGTTTGAAGTATAATGGTGGAGAAAATGCAATTCACAAAATGATCGTCTTTCGTTCTATTATACCGATCACGTACGTGCTTACATACGAGAGTCACAAGTGTGCAACAGCGGGGCCAGAGGCACTTTACCCCCGCGAGAGTTGTTGTCGGGATACGCTGAGTAAATCTGTTTAAAAGTAAAGTTTAAAAGTAAAGTCATCGCCTTTCAAAATGTCCGTGTATTTCTTTAGCCGTGCACACTAGTGTTTATGATATTTATCAAAGTGGGGTAGTTTTTATAAAACTTTTGAACTTTTTAATACAGATAATGAGCTCGGAATTTGAATCTGTCAAATGTCAGATTGACTGTACAGTACACCAGTGTTCGTGATGTTAAAATAAGACCGTTAATTTGATATAGCGCCACCAACGTTCTTTAGCGATACACACTTTGTTTTATTGACACCGAATAGATGCCGAACAAAACGGAGGGCAGCAAGGGTTAATGTTTTGATAAAAGGCAATATGAATACTATTTTGAACACACAACCTGGCGGCAGCCAATTGCACTGCGTGGAAAAGGTACACTTTGTAAAGCACGAAAACATTGTTTTTCCTGGCAGTTAAAACCAAAAAGGTAACTTGTTTTTCCTCCAGGAGTCGAGTTACAATAAATGTATGCGGTTCTTTATAATTCTTAGTGACCTGAGTTGACCTCGCTTCCTGCCCAAACCGGAAGTCCCCATGAAATACATATGATAAAGCTCTTTTTAATTATTTTCATATTCATATTTAAAGGTTTTATTTGATTTCACTTTCAATATATCAAACAAAATCAAAACCATGTGTTATACGGTGTCTCATAGTGACCATTTTGTTGCTTTAAATGTTTCATTCCTCCAAAATTTTCTCCAAATAAATAACTCAACATTGAAATTAAACTGAACCTTGAAACTGTGCATATACTTGAACCTCAATATGAAGAAGCGAAATAAAACGATGACGTCATGATGACGTCATCAGATGTTGAGTTACAATAAAACAAAGTTTATTAATTAAATCAGAACTCCTGAAGTGCACAATGGATTTTTACAATCTACACATCATCGCAAAGGTCTTTTGGAAACAATTTAAATGTCTCAAAGAAATGACCCCAATTTGACCTTGTATTGCGGTTCAAACCGGAAGTTGAAGGAAACAATTGTTATAAAGCCTAATTTTAAGTTCTTTGGTCAGTATAAAACGAGCTTTGTTAGTCTTTAATGCAGGGCTTATTTAAAACTTTAAAAATTAACAAAAAATCAACCGTTTGAGAGATGAACTTTATTTTTTGACAAATGTCAAAGTAAGGGAGGGTTTTTCTTTATGACACAATAAGTGACCTCTGTGACATCTACTTCTGGTCAAACCGGAAGTAGCTCTTTATTTAACATTGCTAAGAACTAGGAACATGATTCCTTCACCAAATAGCAAGGTTAGGAAAGGTCATTCTCTGTTGCAAATCGTGTGACCTCTATGACCTCTACTTCCAGTCAAACCGGAAGTAGCTCTTCATGTAAAAGTGGTTAGAGTTAGGAACATGATTGTTTCGAGAAATATCAAGGTTAGGGAAAGACTTCATTTGTGAAACATTAATTGAACTTTGTGACATCTACTTCCGGTCAAACCGGAAGTAGCTCTTTATTTAAAAATGGTGAGAGCTAGGAACATGATTCTTTCACCACATACCAAGGTTAGGGAGGGTCCTTCTCTGTTGCACATTGGGTGACCTCTGTGACCTCTACTTAAGATCAAACCGGAAGTAGCTCCTCATTAATACATGGTAAGAGCTAGGAACATGATTCTTTCACCAAATACCAAAGTTAGGGAAGGTCCTTCTTTGTTACACATTGCATGACCTCTCTGAACTCTACTTCCGGTCAAACTGGAAGTACCTCCTCATTTAAAAGTGATTAGAAATTCCTGTCCAAACCGGATGTTCAAATTAAATATTGTATTATAAAGCTCAATTTAACGTATGTTTTTCTTCATATTTTCTTATATATCAGTTGGATTAACTTTTAATTCATTTAACTTTTAACACGTAAAATCATTTTTAATACATCACACTCCGAACACCTAGTTTTTGTGATGCCACAAAAACTCATTTCTAGTTTATTTATTGTAATAGTGTTATTATTTTTTTTAAAGAAGAGAAGAACTCCTAAAAAAAAACCCAGAAATTCAGATGTACAAGTTTACCTTTTCCCCGATTCATTCTATTCTTTTCAATTTGTGTAATTATTTTTCCCACAAAGAGGGCGCTGTCTTCTATCAACTGCGCATGTGTATTCAGTGTCCATATTCGTCACTCACACTTTGACACTGCACAAAAATTTGGTAACATGTCGTCTGCTCACGTCGTTGGGTTTAAATCAAAAATGTTTTCATCACAAAACATCGGTAAGTGAGAGTTTGTTTGTTTACTTAGTTTATAGATCATTTGGTTAGTATCTAAATGTCGTAGGGCACAGTTTTAGTAAGATTTTAGTGATGAGATTGGTAAAACTAAAAAGTAAAACTCGTTTGTTGAAAGTTGTGCTTTTGTTGATTGTTGTGACTGTGTAGTAGTATGTTTACAAATTACATGGTGTAGTGTAGCCCAGGTAGGACGTCAGTCTCTATTCGTCCTACCTGGGCTAGGTGTAGTGGAGTTTTGTGTACGTTTGATTAGAATAGATACGTTTACCTCCATCCATGCTATGGTTTACCTTTATTTACAACAAGTAAGGCCTACGGCGAGCAACTTTACGTGTTTGGACCGGTTACAGTTGCGTTGTCGTTACTGTGATAGTAAAATGTCAAGACATTTTTGACAATATAATAAATACTCAATAAAAAGTATTATATCTATATTATTATCCTTTTTACTTTGGCCTTGGTGGACTCTTTGTAGTATTAGTAAATTCTCAACCTGTGTAGTGTAGGTACTGTAGATACTTCCATTCCACATGGTCAGAATTAATATAGAATATAGGACTACTAATGCTATTTAGGACTCTACCCCCCCCCCCCCCCAAGTGTACGAGTTTAACTAAAGGACTGTGAGGAGGTTTAATCATTGTCACGATTGTGGCCCTGGTGATGCACTGTTGCAATGATTGTAAAATTCAGCTCAGCCTCAGGCAGCCCCAGGCCCAGACCAGGGACCTGAGTAATCATCACAACTTAGCGTGGTGAAGCTTAATATAAATTGATCACTTTTAAGAACTGATCAGCACTTGTGATGGTCACAGATACTAGCAATAGGCTCTTTGCATACATGTAGGCCGTCATCGATGTGATCTTTGGAAACGTGCTACATGTATGTGTACGTGCCACGCACAACTCTCAGCCAATGGTAGGTTTTCCAATGACATCAGTGAGGGCACTGTTAGATCTTAGTGACGTCGTTATGTAAGGGTCTATTTTTGAAGAGAGCTATACGTGAATCTAAAGACAGCATGAGGAAGTGAATGGGCAATGGTAGTATCTTCAACAGGCTAGTGTGTCTCAGTTCAATGTAGAAGTCATTTTAAAAATGCTATTCCTAGAGGTTAATAAAAACCCAGGTAAGATGTCAAGTCCGACCACCACATTTTTACTCACTTTGACTAAAAACATCCACCTAAATTTGTTGTTTTATTATTTTTTCCTCCCTAGGAATCCTTGACGTAATTTCACTATGTGTCATCTTTTCTGGTTCTTCTCTCCATCCATCACTCAAGAAGCCCTTCAGATGAAAGTTTCAACTGTACACTCCACTTCTTGAAATTACTGTATTATACTGATGTGAGTTTCTTATGTTGATTTGTTTGATTGTGATATCTTTTATTGTCAGTGTGAACCGTGCCAAATCCCTGTTCTTCTCCCCAGCCACCCTGCCAGCCCTCACTATCCTAAACATGTTACTTCTCCATTTTACTTTTCTGTCAATGATGCCCCCCCCCCCCCACAAGATGTAACCCCTTCTACTACCAGCCTGTACTTCAATCCCAAACATGTGTCCCACTTTTCTGTCAATCTTGAACTTCCCCCAAGATGTAACCCCTTCTTCTACCAGCTGGTATTTTATTCCCAAACATACACCCCACTTTTCTGTCAATCTTGATCTGCCCCCAAGATGTTACCCCTTCTACTACCAGCCTGTATTTCAATTCCAAACAAGCACCCCACTTGTCTGTCAATCTTGAACCGCCCCCAACATGTAACCCCTTCTTCTACCAGCCTGTACTTCAATCCCAAACAAGCATCCCACTTTTCTGTCATTCTTAAATCGCCCCCAAGATGTAACCCCCTTCTGCTACCAGCCTGTACGTCAATCCAAAAATGCACCCCACTTTTCTGTCAATCGTGAACCCTCCCCAACATGTAACCCCTTCTACTACCAACCTGTACATCAATCCAAACCATGCACCCCACTTGTCTGTCAATCTTGAACAACCCCTAAGATGTAACCCCTCCTTCTACCTGCCGGTATTTCATTCCCAAACATACACCCCACTTTTCTGTCAATCTTGAACTGCCCCTAAGATGTTACCCCTTCCACTAACAGCCTGTATTTCAATTCCAAACAAGCACCCCACTTGTCTGTCAATCTAGAACCGCCCCCAAGATGTAACACCTTCCTCTACTAGCCTGTACTTCAATCCCAAACAAGCATCCCACTTTTCTGTCAATCTTGAACCGCCCCCAAGATGTTACCCCTTCTACTAACAGCCTGTATTTCAATTCCAAACAAGCACCCCACTTGTCTGTCAATCTAGAACCGCCCCGAACATGTAACCCCTTCTTCTACCAGCCTGTACTTCAATCCCAAACAAGCGTCCCACTTTTCTGTCATTCTCAAATTGCCCCCAAAATTTAACCCCCTTCTGCTACCAGCCTGTACGTCAATCCAAAAATGCATCCCACTTTTCTGTCAATCTTGAACCCTCCCCAACATGTAACCCCTTCTACTACCAACCTGTACATCAATCCAAACCATGCACCCCATTTGTCTGTCAATCTAGATCCGCCCCCAAGATGTAACCCTTTCCTCTACTAGCCTGTACTTCAATCCTAAACAAGCATCCCTCTTTTCTGTCAATCTTAAACCGCCCCCAAGATGTTACCCCTTCTACTAACAGCCTGTATTTCGATTCCAAACAAGCACCCCACTTCTCTGTCAATCTTGAACCGCCCCTAAGATGTAACCCCTTCTTCTACCAGCCGGTATTTCATTCCCAAACATACACCCCACTTTTCTGTCAATCTTGAACCGCACCTAAAATGTTACCCCTTCTTCTACCAGCCTGTATTTCATTCCCAAACATACACCCCACTTTTCTGTCAATCTTGATCCGCCCCCAATATGTTACCCCTTCTACTAACAGCCTGTATTTCAATTCCAAACAAGCACCCCACTTTTCTGTCAATCTTGAACCGCCCCTCAGATGTAACCCCTTCTTCTACCAGCCTGTATTTCATTCTCAAACATACACCCCATTTTTCTGTCAATCTTGATCCGCCCCTAAGATGTTACCCCTTCTACTAACAGCCTGTATTTCAATCCAAACAAGCACCCCACTTTTCTGTCAATCTTGAACCGCCCCTAAGATGTAACCCCTTCTTCTACCAGCTGGTATTTCATTCCAAAAGATAACCCCCACTTTTCTGTCAATCTTGATCTCCCCCCAAGATGTTACCCTTTCTACTACCAGCCTGTATTTCAATTCCAAACAAGCACCCCACTTTTCTGTCAATCTTGAACAGCCCCCAACATGTAACCCCTTCTTCTACCAGCCTGTACTTCAATCCCAAACAAGCGTCGCACTTTTCTGACATTCTTAAACCGCCCCCAAGATGTAACCTCTTCTACTACCAACCTGTACATCAATCCAAACCATGCACTCCACCTTTCTGTCAATCTTGCTCCACCCCGAGATGTTACCCCTTCTACTACCAGCCTGTACTTCAATCCAAACCATGCACCCCACTTTTCTGTCAATCTTGCTCCACCCCCAAGATATAAACCCTTTTACTATCAGTTTGTACTTCAATCCCAAACATACACCCCACTTATCTGTCAATCTTGAACCACCCCTAAGATGTTACCCCTTATACTATGAGCCTGTCTCCCAATCCAAACCCACTTGCCTTTCAAGCATGATCCGCCCCAAAATAACCCCTTCAACTGCAGCCAACAGTTGTATCAGTCCTAAATATCACTTACTGTTAAAAAAAATTAACAACTCAATAATTTTCCATTTCATTCCATTTTAGTTTCACTGATTTTATTTTACTTCACCAATAAAAAGTCCAAGGACTACCAAAGTACTGGACTGGAACACAATAAACTTTAAAGCACAGAAGTAAACTCTGTACTTTACCAAACTTGCGTATAAAAATTCTACTGCAAAGACTATGAGTCAATTGAGCTGATCGCAGATGGGACAGGAAAGTGGTTATACATTTTGTTTAAAAAGGGCACACTATTTGTTTCTTAGGTTACTGTAACAATTATATGCAGACTTTCAAGTTTGATCAATGGCTCTCAAACAATTTTTTAATCTTTGATTTCTGTTTACAGGTTAATTAAGATGGTGACGACATCAGTTTCCTCACAAGAGATGCACCAGGGCTGTGATGAGAACACTTGGCATACGGCTTCATCGTGACTTCAAACACTTCATCGTCTCTCTATGTCAAGCTTCTTACACCTCAACTATGAAAATGATTAAATACTAGGACATTAAGGTAGGTTTGTTGTGTAATTTATGAATTGTAAAAAGGCCTGTTTACACTTTGACCTCATCATTATGGTACTTTGTGGCTTGTCAAACGAGACAACTTTTACAGGCAACTTGGGGGCAACCAAGTGCAATGCATGAAAAAGAAACACTTTGATGTATCACATGCTTATGAATTTCACCTTTTTAAAAACTGTCTCACAAGACTGCCCCTTAGACTTATTTGGGAAATTTAGATGTTAATTTCTTTACTTCTTGGAGATTGTCTGGAACTGGTTGCTTTTAAATTGCCTCGTGTGACGTGGCCCTTAGAATCAAACACAACCTCCTTTAATAATGTTTCAACATCCAAAATAAATAGTGCCCAAAATGCGATGAGGTAAATTTGATGAAGTCTATATCCTGTTGGTAAAAGATGACGTTTTTGAGCTGGAAGTGCAATGGAAATGATTGGTATATACATCGTTACACTGCATTTTGGCTCCAAAACGTCATCACTTTCACCAACAGGATAATGTAAACAGACCTTTACTTACAGTCCAGTTATTGCGACTGTTGATGTAAGCATGGTGGAAGGAGGGTATATATCATCTTGTGCTGGCGGAAGAATTTATTTAAAGTCTCGTATGCCATTCTGCTGGCAATGCTTAGTACAACATTCATCTCAGCAGAAATCTCCTAAGCAATCAAATGACCACATATTTTGCTAAACTGTAGTATAAATGTGTGTTGCTGGAATTACTCTAAATTAGTCATGCATTGTCATTCTTATACTGAATGTAACTTACCAATAATGATTAATGAATGTTTGAGAACTGATCAAACTGTCCAGCTCATTTTTTTTCTTCAAAGCATCGCCCAATAATTGCTGCCGGGTGCACTTTCCTGATGTCCTTCTGCCAGCACATGACGATTAATGGTAGATAAGTAGTTAGATGTACTGGACGATTGTATTGTATAATCATGAATCAATGTGATGCTAACATAGTGGCTCAAAGGTACATACAGCACTTTTTAGAAGGCGTTTCTTTAGTTTAAAAAACACTCGGAACTGTAAAAGTGTCAGCAAATTAGTAAACACCGAATTACCGTATCTGGTTAGTTTTTGTACCATTCATGCTTATGAATTTCACCGGCACTTCTAAAGAAGAAGTTAAGTGTAAGGGACAATTGTGTTTGATAGTATCAAGTAAACGAAAGAACAGCATTCAGATTATAAGACATTCATTAACAACGTCTTTTTGATCATCAGTATTTAAAGCATCCTATTCATATTACATGTGTACACAAAGATGGAAATATTTTCTATGTTGTAACCTCAGCAGAGTCTGTGAATGTATCAGGCCTAGTTAGTAATCTTAAAGCTTAGAAACTGAAAGTTGTTGAACACCATCAGGGTCCGATTTCATTGCACCGCTTACCAACACAGAATTATTCGCTTATGGCGCCCTGTAAAGTGTGTTATTTTATGGACTGTAAGCTCAGAATTCCACTGTACGCAGTGCCATGAAATTGGGAGTGCTCATTTCATTTCGGAACATTTTCCTTTTTCATTTCAGAACAACTTGCTTCGGTTAGAAGTTTGTTTTATTTAATTGTGACATGTTAATGGAAATTATGAATTCAACTCCATTGTTTTTTTGGAGAGTTAAATCATTCGTATCCCTTGTGGTTCATTTTCTGTAATCACACCTCACAACCAACCATGGAGGTAGAACCAACTTTTGTCAAATTAGGTGGATGCATTTGAGTAAAAACACTTTGGATATTGTTCATGTTCATATCGATCAGGCTTATTATGATTGAGGCAATTGATATAACAATGACGATTTAATTGTGGAGTCTTCAAATGACCAGCCCATGTGTTCCTCTGATTTTGACAGTATTTCAGACAAAAGTATTTCTCTGGAAGATTGAGTTTACAAGTTATTGTGTGTATTATTAGATCTCGTAACTAGTACACAATGGCAACTAAGATTGGTTTTAAAAAATGTTGTGATAATTTTGTAGGATGTTATCAATTAATCAAATACAAATCTATAGATTGATGAAGTTTTAGAAGCTGAAAGATCATTATTATTGAGTCTAAAATGCTCAGAAAATGTTATCTTTAAGACGAGTGAAACGTCAGCCGTCATTGTCTAGCTCCTTGTCTCCAAGTGATGACACAACTATAGTCCCAGTGTTAGGCGCCTGACTATTTTCCTTGAATTTGGTGGGAAATCTGAGGTTAATAAGTATTTGTTTTAAGAGTTTTCTTAATGACTGGTTTTGTAATTAAAATGCTAAGATGAATGATTTGTCTTTGAATTAATGTATTTTAAGTCAATAAGATACAAAAATGTAAAATTTTCAACCAAAATGCGTAAATTGTACCATGCTTGTGTACTTTAATACAGTTATGTGCTCACCTACACGTATACACGTACGTAAACAGTGTTTAAATCGCATTTAAAAGCTGTTTTCAACAGAAATTCCAATTTTCGGTTGTTTTTCGGCAACAATTATCTTCATTTGATGTAACAGATCGATAACAGACGTTTCGCAGCGTTTTGAGGCGTTTTAGTGATTTTAATTTTCAAAATTAACGGAATTTCTCGATTTTTTTGCAATTAAAATTTTTTTTCAACTTTTTTTTCCCAAAATGAACGAGCGTACGTTTCAAGCGATTTTAAAAAAACGAAAGACCGCAAAAAAAAATTTTGGGGTTTTTTTTTTTTTTTTTTTTAATATTAAAAAAAAAAAAAAATTTGTGCCCTCCCCTTTCTCCTCTCTCGACCCTCCACCACCTTCCTCCACCTGTCCTCTCGATGTCGTCCCCTCCTCTTGGCCTCGCCTCCAACTTGTCCACTTACCTTGTTAGCGTCTCCTCGGCGTGCTCCGTTCACCTGAAATACCTTTATTTCACTTACCTTTATGTCACTTACCTTGTCTCTGCCGGGAATCGAACCACGTATCTTGACTTCACGTTCATGTCGCCTTATCCTCTCGGCCACCGCTAGTCTGTGCTTGTCGAGTATTTGTAAACTTGATGAATATTAGAACCATATGTTGCACACTAACGTATGTAAATACACGTTACAGCTATATAGGTAAGGGCGCCCTCTATTGACAGAAAAGGGCGCCCTCTTTCGTTTTACAGGGCGCCCTCAATTGGTAGAAAATGTCCAGTTGCCATTAAATAAATAAATTTGAGTCTGCTGTTTTTGACGAGACAAAAGTGTTTTCAAAATAAAATTGTGTTCACTGTTTTTGATGAGATAGAAAAAAGTGTTTTATTGTTTGTTTAGTTTTAAGTCTTATTTCATAATATAAAACTTAACCTTACACAGTCCCGAACCCTAAATTTAACCATTCTGACCGTTACCAAATTTACTTCTAAAACAGACAATAATAAGAAAGAACACATGCTACAACAAGCTCTATATTAAATTTATACTCTCACATTTTTATTGCAACAATACTGTTTGTTTTTTCGAACATTAACAATACTTTTATCTCACAAGAGGAAAATTCTTAGACAACTTGGCCAATTAATATGCGACAATAATTGTAACACTCAACAAGACACAATATTTCTAAAGCTGAAATAAATTCAGAGATATTACTCAAAAAGTTGCTCACATGGCCAAACATATGTTATGTTAATCGCAAAAAGTAAAAAAACAAAATAACAAAATTATGGCACATTACCAAGTGTGTATGTCTTTTTGTGAAAAGATGAAATAAATTCAGAGATATTACTCAAAAAGTTGCTCACATGGCTAAACATACTGTAATGTTAATCGCAAAAAATAATACAGAATTACACAATTAAGGCACATTACTAAGTGTGTATTTCTTTTTGTGAAATGCATAATACCTAAGGGTCATATAACACAAGAAAATTCACAGACAGCAAGCTCCAGGCAGTCTCCAGGAAAATAAAACCTTTCAAATTTCAATGGGAGACTTTTGAGATGATAACAGGCGTCCCACAGACCAGTCCTTTTCATCGCTGAGAACAGTAGACAAGGATCGGTGTGTGGGACGCCCGCTATCGTCTCAAAAGTCTTCCATTTCCACACTTTTCTAAGGCAATCTATATCAAGAATGGTTCAAAAAAGAGGTCAGAGCGTTTTGTCCCTTCCAGCCTCGGTTTGGTTACATGACATTGATTAGCAGAAAAAAAGATGGCCACACCATGGTAAAAGTCTGTGCTTACTCAGAGGTGACGAATGCTCACAATTGAGTGAAAGAATTCACTTAAATAAATTTACATAATAATATCATCCATATCATCCATATAATGTCATCCATTACAAGAAATTAAATCCTCACATTGTTTATAATTTTAGTTTGTATTTATTAAACAATCACTTAAAGATACAATACGGGATTGGTTGTCATCCCCTTTTTATTTTTTTTTTAGTATCGGTCTGAAAGCTTACTGATTATGAAGTTCATAGCTGTAGCAATCTTCAATAGAGACAATGTTTCTGTCTGAAATACTGTCCAAGGTGAAAAAATTTGACATGTTTGAAGATCCTAATTTTAATTTCGGTTGTAACAATCGAAATTAAGATCGTGTGTTTACATGCTGAAAAGTGTGCACAGTTTTACTATTATCCCGATTCGGACAACGAATTGGGCCCACATTATTTCAAAGGTTCGTTTTTGCATGTATATATTAAATCACACAAAGTAAGAACACTGCACTACCAGCTTAACCAATCCCATATTTTATCTTTAATTGAAAGATAAAAAAAGTGATTTTATGATAGTGTTTATCTTTAAAGGAAAAGTAGTTTTGGGAAGTGGGTTTTGGGAAGAGTAAATTAATTCCATCCTCTTGTTTGCAATAAACACACCACATAACCAACCTGCGAAAATGCACCAAAGTTGATGGTCACAGTTGGGCCAAACGAAAAGATAGTCATGTTTCCTTCAAACAAATTTGGTTTGTAGAGGTGGGCAACATCTACAGATTAGTTTTTCACAGTTTGGGCAAAACAAAAAGAAAATCATGTTTCCTATTACACCAAAAAAGTAGGATATAATAGGGAGACAATTTATTTATTTATTTTCTTTTGCTCTAAATTTGTTTAGCCAAAAACATAAGGGTTTACTGACGGTAGATTTTGTATTTTTCGCCCCCTTGGCATTTGTAACAGTTAATTCTAACATTTTTAGGTTTAATACAGTACATGTTAATATTGCCAATCAGCACTGTGTAGGCACTGGTTGAATTCTTTAAGACTGAAATAGCAACCAAAGTAAAGTACACAATATTTGGGCTTTTTGTTTGGCACCAAATTTGTTTTTAAGACGAGTGGGGCAACTGGAAACACGAGTTTTCTTTGTTTGGCCATGGTGAAACCTGATTTTGTGCATGTCCATAATATAGACTTATTTTAAATGTGGCAATTGAAAGAAGCAACCTTGACATTATTTTGTTATTATTATTTATTTATTTATTTTAGATTGATGTATTTATATTAATTTCATTTTTTTCTTTTTTTTAAATATTTTTTTTGGAAAGTGGGGGGGGGGGGGGTAAGGCTGGGGGCCGCTGGGTTTTATACTTTCAGAAAATTGTAAAACATGTAAAATTCAAATAATATCTATTTAAAAGAAACAATTGAATCTACAGGATTGAAACTACTGCTTATTTCTGAGGATATCTACTGATGAATCCAAGTGACCAAACCCCCCGTTATTCCATTCATTCCACCCAGTGACCATTATTCACACATCACTGGCATCTTCAACCAATGATTTTGTTGACTCAAGTAAAGCCTTTGTACAACACTGGGTGGTTGAAATTTGTCCAAGCAAAAGTAAAAAAAATCACTTTAATTCATCAGTACATTTCCTTACTAAAAAAATGATACTCTTTCAATTACTAGCCTTAATTCTATTTCTACACCCTTGACAGCATCAGCGGAACCTACACGGTTGTTCACTCGATCAAACTCAGTGTAGTATTAACCAATGAAGATGTCGCCGAGAATCCAAAATGGGCCAAGGGGTTTAGGGACGTCCATTTCAATGACTCCACTCGGGCAAATTGTCTCTCCCATCTCGGTTTCCTAAAAAGTTTGACAAGAAGAAGATTTACATCAGTTCAACTCCAGAAGACGACCCTAGTGTACTGGTCAAAGCTTTGACCATTATGCATGACCTCTGAGCTTAGTACTTTGCAAAATACAAACCAGCTCTTCTCAGAGCCGCCATGTCTACTCAAACAGTTAGTTGACTGTACCTGACCTTTGTCAGTGTCCAACCATTTTGCACAAATCCTGACTCTCCCATAAGCCCCAAGGCTATACTAGAGTTTAACGATATTTGCAAAAGAAACTGATAACTCTGAGAGGACTTTTAAATTTTGCAAAACATGAAAGTCAAGTCCCAAAATTATGTTTTTAACTGTTTAAACATTGGCTGAACATCTCCAGACCTGGAATTACATGAAGGCCCTAATCAAGCTTGGCCTTGGTGCCCCTTCAAAAGTTTTCCACAGACTTTCAGATTTTCCAATGGAAGTGCCCTTTGAAAATGAAAATGGTCAAGGATGAAATTCCAGGCCTTTATCTTGTCTTTACATCAACCCTCCAACAAAAACTACTGATTTCATACATGTTTCTGGCTATCGTTGAATCCAGTGTGAAGTGAGCGTGATTTACAGTTGAAATATGGCACGCTTACAAACAGATTTGGCTTTGTAGTACCGAATTCAACAAAAACAATACCAAAGTTTGACTTTCATTCTTTTTAACAATTACCTGCAACACGTAGTCATTTGGTGTCAGAACAAAGTCTTTTTTGAAGAGGGTGACGACAATTTGGGCATACCTGGGATCCTATAACAATTAAAGGAAACAAAGTTTAACTTAAAGATAAGACAACCTGATAATAAACTGTGAATGAGAATGACAGTTTCATTACTATTTAGGGCCTAATTATTTGAATGTTAATAGCCTCGCGTTTCGACCCTGGCAGAGTCTTTCTCAAAGGCTGAATGACACCACAACACACACATACAAGTATACTGGAGTAACAAAAGCAGGCAAGTAGAAAGAAGTGAAAAGAGAGAGGCAGAAAGCAGTAAGAATATGCATGCAAGGGGTGAACAATGGAGAGAGGGACAAAACAAGGCGGGTGGGGGGGTTGTGGAGGGAAGAGGCTAATTAATTAGTGAACGAGACAGATTTAAAAAGGGGGACATCTGTGGAATAAGGAGAAGGGAAAGACAAAAAGTAATGAATCATTTCCTTCTTGGATGTTTAGACCATGGGGTTGAATGGTGTGGGGGTGCCTTATATACAGTTTTTCCCTACTCAGATGAATAGTTTCTCTGTGGTTACCTAGTACCTTAATGCCCTGTAACTATTTAATTATTTGTATAAACTTAAAGAAAAGTACCTGCTACAAATTACAGAGGGCAGTTCAAATCCTGATTTGAACTGGCCTCTGGTCACCGGGCATGGTTGTCTATGGTTCGAATGTGGGTTTATGGGTTCCAATCCCGCCCTAGTAGCCTACGGATTTTTTCCACAGAACTCTGAAAGCACCAACTATACAGTGCTTAATATACAACCAAAACAACCTTCTTAAGCCCCATGCAATTCTTTCATCTGTTAAGAAACTTTCTGGCAGCTTGGTCAATGATTGAGATATTG
This sequence comes from Marthasterias glacialis, assembly GCA_911728455.2. NCBI lineage: Eukaryota > Metazoa > Echinodermata > Asteroidea > Forcipulatida > Asteriidae > Marthasterias > Marthasterias glacialis. The sequence continues at coordinate 9,454,918 of OU452234.1, read as the reverse complement.
TCGACCTCATAGTTTCAACATACAAAGCAAGGGCATATTCCAAACCTCGACTTGGGCTTCGTCAGAAATTTCAGAGCAGTGTACATTATTAGACGGTGTTTCCAACCTCAAAAGGAGCCTGGAGCTGGAGCCGGAGGCTAAACCAAGGTTTGGAAAGAGCACTAAGTTAGCGCTCTACTAAATAGCTTTGTCTGCTGCCACCTACTGTCCTGATAGTCTCAATGAACTTACTTCTCCTTGGTTGAGATTGACAAGAGGTGCAGCCCCGATCAAGGTTTGAATCTTTTCGAACTCGGCTGTTCGGCTGTTGGGCCCGGTCAACCACCATTGCAGAACTTTCCCAGTGGGGATTTTTCCTGTCCAGCAGTAACCCTAAAGTGGCAAGTAACAGAAAAACGTTGATCTCCAGATTTGGGTAGGGGGTTGTATACTGCAAATAACAACAGTATGCAGACTAAAATTAGACCCAGTAACTGGGGCGCTACTCCTTTTTAAAAAATTTTGACATTCTCGGTCGTACTAGCGCCCCAGAAAAGTATGTGTATGTTGGTTTAAAAAGCTGTTATGGCGAAGAGGATTTAAAACACCTCTGAAAAAGTGGCCAAAGTTACACCAAAAACTCAACAGAATTGCTGGAAAATCGCCTACTGGCATCTCAAGATATCAAAGATGAAATAAAATGCATTTAATTGTAGCCTACTTACGATCACTTTTTGTCCTCCAAATCAATGATTTTTTAGCCCGCTAAAACAACTCAAAATGCAGCCATTAAAATCGCCATTTTACTATTGCTAGTCATGCGATACTCAACGACTGTTTCCTTACATGTTCATACGTCGTATTAACACTACGAGGATTGCTTGTTCGCTGATGCCCTGACTTGCACATTGTCTTGTGCAGTCAACGCAGGATACCAGCTGTACAGCATGCGCGCTCGGCCAAATCCATGATTTTTTAGCCCACTAAAACCACTCAAATGCAGCCGTTAAATTCACCATTTTACTACTGATACTGCGATATTCAACGACTGTTTCCTTATACGAGGATTGCGTGTTCGCTGATGCCCTGACTTGCACATTGTCTTGTGCAGTCAACGCAGGATACCAGCTATGTAGAGCAACGACCCCCCCGTGGCTATTTGGTCATGATTGGCCGAGCGCGCATGCTGTACAGCTGGTATCCTGCGTTGACTGCACAAGACAATGTGCAAGTCAGGGCATCAGCGAACAAGCAATCCTCGTAGTGTTAATACGACGTATGAACATGTAAGGAAACAGTCGTTGAGTATCGCATGACTAGCAATAGTAAAATGGCGATTTTAATGGCTGCATTTTGAGTTGTTTTAGCGGGCTAAAAAATCATTGATTTGGAGGACAAAAAGTGATCGTAAGTAGGCTACAGTTAAATGCATTCTATTTCATCTTTGATATCTTGAGAAGCCAGTAGGCGATTTTCCAGCAATTCTGTTGAGTTTTTGTCGTAATTTTGGCCACTTTTTTAGAGGTGTTTTAAATCCTCTTCGCCATAACAGCTTTTTAAACCAATTTACACATACTTTTCTGGGGCGCTAGTACGACCGACAATGTCAAAATTTAAAAAAAGGAGTACAACGCCCCAGTTACTGGGTCTAGACTAAAATGTACAATTTAATTACAAATTAAAACTTTTAAGACATGTTTAGTTGGCTTGAATAGAATGAAGTGAAATACAAAGTTTTCTACAGATGACATGAGCCATTTTGAGGCTTGGTGAGTCCATGGTTCTCTGAGAAATGTCGCTTTACACTAGCCCCATAATACTTTAGGGCCAATCCGCTTCGTATCCATGGCGGACCCAGCACCATTGCAATCCAATCTTTGTGCCCATGGAATGCTAATAATTATGTACTTGCAGATGACCTTACTGTTGGAATTTTTGAAAAAAAATTTAATAAATTGTGTGATAAAGTTTAACCCTTTTTGAGAGTTAATTTTTGTACACAATTTATAGTAATTTTCACTTGTTCTTTGAGAAGTCATACAAAAGCTCTCATAATTGGGGATAACAAAATCTTGTCAACATTTGATAACCACACTTTGTCTGGTTCCCTTAACAACTTTGTGCGAATGATTTGATCAACTGTTGCAGTATAATAGGGGACCCGACTGTTTTACCCAGAAAGCCGAGTGCTGTCGCAAGCTATCAAACCTAAAAGTTGTGACTGGTGCTCGATCCCTTTATTACGTGTAATAACATTGAAAAGATCATTATCCCTAATTATGAAAATGTACTTCTTCTCAAAGTCGTGTACAAAAATTTGTGTACAAAAATTTGTGTACAAAAATTTGTGTACAAAAATTTGTGTACAATAATTTACTCTCCAAAAAGCATTTAAATTGATTGATTGCGATGGTGCACTAGCTGATTAGGGTCAAGGATACCGTACAAAGTGGATTGGACTTAGCCCCATAAATAGTGCCAAATATGCTTGTACGCTGGACTACCTCCGCTCCTTGATCCTATGAACATGTATCCCCAAAATTAGCCCCATACATTGTGCCAATACGCTGGACTCCCTCCGCTTCTTGGCCCAACGAACCCTGTCCTTTAAAACCGGACATCAGCTTTCGAATCGAGACTTACTTTTTTTGCAAATTTATCCCTCAATCATCGGTCGGTCGTTGCTGTCAGACATGTCAGACTCACAGGCAGAGTCTGGAGAAGATTTCCGCACGATCCCCTGTGCGATAAATCTTAGGCTTTTGCTGAGATTTTATGTCAAATATCGGTGATATAAGCCGATGTCAACGACGGCGGAGGAGCCATGATGGTTGCTGTTCGTATTCCTGCACTAGTCTTTATTCCAGCAGTCATTTTGCGACGTTTACCTGATAGTGGTGACGTCAAGGTGTCGCGCAGCGCTAAACGTTCTTGAATGTGCTGACTGATTGCGCGCATTACCTTGACGTCACCACTATCAGGTAAACGTTGCAAAATGACTGCTGGAATAAAGACTAGTGCAGGAATACGACCCGCGCTGAACAGCAACCATCATGGCTCCTCCGCCGTCGTTGACATCGGCTTATATCACCGATATTTGACATAAAATTCCAGCAAAAGCCTAAGATTTATCGCACGGGGGATCATGCGGAAGTCTTCTCCAGACTCTGCCTGTGAGTCTGACATGTCTGACAGCAACGACCGACCGATCATTGAGGGATAAATTTGCCAAAAAAAGTAAGTCTCGATTCGAAAGTTGATGTCTGGTTTTAAAGGACAGGGTTCGTTGGGCCAAGAAGCGGCAGAAGTCCAGCGTATTGGCACAATGTATGGGGCTACCCCAAAATGTGAAATTAACTTTCGAATTGAGACTTTTTGCCAACCATTTTCCCTTGATGATCGCTTGGTCATTGCAGGAGAGGCTGGAGTACATTAGATTCGAGATGCGATCAATCCTTAAAGGAATTTTATGAAAAAGCACATATGCCTATGTGCCAAGGCAGGGCATAAGTACAGTGGCTAAAATGCCGTATCCGGCAGTCACTTTATATCCATGGAATTTAAGTAAACTTTGATTCTTACCTATCTAGAAGGGTTGAAGAATGTATCCAGCTAGGAACAGTAAGTTTGAACAATTCTAAAGGGTTGAAAACGTCACATGGTCGCAGAGCAAGGACCCCCTAATCATCCTTCGTAAACAATCTTCGTTTCAAATGTGACAGCAGCTAGGTGCCTCGGTAATATCAACAAGAGTTTAAAAAAAATATATATACGACCGCCCTCCACCGGCGACCGCTCTCTAGTATTACTCATCTTTTCGTTCTGCCATTGCAACCAAAAGGTCAAGACGGCTAGGTTGCGTGCTACTCTTTTCGTGACCTGCTTGGTTAGTAGCGGTCTCCGGGTTAGACGAATAGGAAGCGCGCTTTCATGACCGATTGGGCCCATCATTTTTGGGGTTAGGGTTTGAGCTTTAGGGTTAGGGTTAGGGTTAGGGTTTTAGGGTTAGGGTTAGGGTTTTAGGGTTAGGGTTAGGGTTTTAGGGTTAGGGTTAGGTTTTTAGGGTTAGGGTTAGGGTTTTAGGGTTAGGGTTAGGGTTTTAGGGTTAGGGTTTTAGGGTTATGGTTAGGGTTTTAGGGTTAGGGTTAGGGTTTTAGGGTTAGGGTTTTAGGGTTAGGGTTTTAGGGTTAGGGTTTTAGGGTTAGGGTTAGTATTTTTTTAGGAATAGGAAGCGCACTTCAACGACACGATTGGAATTCATTTTTAGGGTTAGGGTTAGGGTTTTAGGGTTATGGTTATTAGGGTTAGGGTTAGGGTTTTAGGGTTGGGGTTATTAGGGTTAGGGTTAGGGTTTTAGGGTTAGGGTTAGGGTTTTAGGGTTAGGGTTAGGGTTTTAGGGTTAGGGTTAGGGTTTTAGGGTTAGGGTTTTAGGGTTAGGGTTTTAGGGTTAGGGTTAGTATTTTTTAGGAATAGGAAGCGCACTTCAACGACACGATTGGAATTCATTTTTAGGGTTAGGGTTAGGGTTTTAGGGTTATGGTTATTAGGGTTAGGGTTAGGATTTTAGGGTTGGGGTTATTAGGGTTAGGGTTAGGGCTTTAGGGTTAGGGTTATTTAAAAAAAAAATTCTTTACTGTTTTTACTTCATTTATTTCAAGGGATAAAGCAGTAACATGATATAAATATAAAAATTGTTAGGGATAGGGTTAGGGTTAGGGTTTTAGGATTGGGTTAGTATTTTTTAGGAATAGGAAGCGCACTTCAATGACACGATTGGCCTTCATTTTTAGGGTAAAGGTTAGGGTTTTAGGGTTATGGTTATTAGGGATTGGGTTAAGATTTTAGGGTAAGGGTTATTAGGGTTAGGGTTAGGGCTTCAGGGTTAGGGTTATTTAAAAAAAATTGTTTCACTGTTTTTACTTCATTTATTTAATTCAATGGATAAAGCCATACATATACAAACTGTTAGGGATAGGTTAGGGTTAGGGTTTTAGGATTGGGGTTAGTATTTTTTAGGAATAGGAAGCGCACTTCAGTGACACGATTGGCCTTCATTTTTAGGGTTAGGGTTGGGGTTTTAGGGTTATGGTTATTAGGGTTAGGGTTAGGGTTATTAGGGTAAGGGCTTTAGGGTTAGGGATATTTTTTTTAATTTTTTTTTTTTACTGTTTTTACTTCATTTATTTAATTCAAGGGATAAAGCAGTAACATGATATAAATATAAAAATTGTTAAGGATAGGTTAGGGGTAGGGTTAGGGTTTAAGGGTTAGGGTTAGGCCAGGGTTAGTTTTTTTTTTTTTTTACTTATATCATTTCATTTATTAATGTCAAGGGATAAAACAATAACATGATATCAAAATAAAAATGGTTAGGATTAGGGTCAGAGGTAGAGTTAGATTATAAAACGGTTATTTATAAATAATGGTTAGTGGGTATTGTTCTGTTGCATTTTTATAAATATAAATGCGACAGAAAACATCAAAATAATCATTAATTAAGGAACACCATAGTAAATAATGATTATTTATAAATAATGGTTATATAGAAAAAGTGATTATAAAGATTTTGATTATTTATTAATAATGGTTATAATGTAAAAAATGGCTATTTATAAATAAGCATTATTTATAATTATGCATTATTTATAAAATGGTTATTTATAAATAATGCTTAATTTTAAATAATGCTTAATTATAAATATTGAAATAAAGGATTTAAAAGTACCTTTTTAAGTTGTAAAGTTGTACAATCCCTTTTTTAGACATTGTCTGTTACATAATAGTTCTTCAATTAAAGTTATTTTTGAGTCATAATAAAAAAAAACGTGTGGATATGAAAACAGTAAATGGAGTAAATGTTAAATTGTTTACCTTTTTAACCCTCCGAGCAGCCACAAAAAAAATCTCACGCGGTTCATCCATAAGTCTTTTTTTTTATCCACCCAGTTTTTTTTACGTAAAACCCCCAACAGCAAGCCCAAACCTATTTTAATCTATATAATTAGTGAATTGGAGTGCCAGTCAAGACTTAGACTTGTGTTATTTATGTTATTTACGACCAGTATGCGGAGCAAGCTGTTTTCACAAAGTGCATACCACCCTGTCCCAAGGGAATACTTGACACAAGGTCAATCAATTACTACACTGAGACAGGTGGCTGCTGTCTTTCAACACTCCTTACTCCACATTGGTTAGGGTCTGTCCAATACAGGCTGGTGGGGTGTACCAGGGGTGAGGATTACATGGAATCTTGGCCTTATTGGCCCATTGAAAAAAAATTTTGACCATATTTGGTAAATATTGGATTATTTTTTATCCTCGTGGCTGCTCTGAGGGTTAATTAGTGTTTTGTTTTATTTTTTATTTTTTTGGGGGGGATTTTTTAATGATCATCTTTTTCATCTGGATCATCTTTGCCATCGGGAAAAGAAGTGATTTAATAAGATTTTCAAACTTTTGTATCTTTTTGTATGTTCCCTTTTGTGTTGCCTGTGATCAAACGACAAATCTTGGTAAATTGCTCACAAGTATCACTTCTTTAGTAGGTCACTACATTCGTTTTGCTCCCTGCCTGCATCACGCAATAATGAATACAGATTCACATACATCAAAAAGGCCCCAGACCTTTGGGCATGAATGCGCCGCACGCTGAAATGTCCGCTTGGTTTTTCCTTTTAAAACTTCAATAATTAGCGTTTTAGCTACTAATACCTGGAGAGGATTATTTAAAAAAGGGAAATTAAAGCCAACATCAATTAAAAACTAGAAATGAGTTTTTGTGGCATCACAAAAACTAGGTGTTCGGAGTGTGATGTATAAAAAATATTTTATGTGTTAAAAGTTAAATGAAATTAAAAGTTAATCCAACTTATATTTAAGAAAATATGAAGAAAAACATACGTTAAATTGAGGTTTATGATAGAATATTTAATTTGAACATCCGGTTTGGATAGGAATTTCTAACCACTTTTAAATGAGGAGGTACTTCCGGTCAAACCGGAAGTAGAGTTCAGAGAGGTCACGCAATGTGTAACAAAGAAGGACCTTCCCTAACCTTGGTATTTGGTGGAGAATCATGTTCCCAGCTCCTACCATGTATAAATGAGGAGCTACTTCCGGTTTGATCTTAAGTAGAGGTCACAGAGGTCACCCAATGTGCAACAGAGAAGGACCCTCCCTAACCTTGGTATGTGGTGAAAGAATCATGTTCTTAGCTCTCACCATTTTTAAATAAAGAGCTACTTCCGGTTTGACCGGAAGTAGAGGTCATAGAGGTCACCAAATGTGCAACAGAGAATGACCTTTCCTAACCTTGGTATTTGGTGAAAGAATCATGTTCCTAGCTCTTAGCAATTTTATATAAAAAGCTACTTCCGGTTTGACCGGAAGTAGATGTCACAGAGGTCACTTATTGTGTCATAAAGAAAGACCCTCCCTTACCTTGACATTTGTCGAAAGAATTATGTTCATACCTCAAACGGTTGATTTTTTGTTGATTTTTAAATGTTTAAATAAGCCCTGTATTAAAGACTAACAAATCATGGATTATGCACCTTGAGAAGAGACTAAGAACAACGTGTGGTTAATGTGCATAGCAATGGGGCATCGATGTCACACAGCCAGGCACACACACACACACCCACACGCGTACATGTATAATGGCATTGGATTTTGTACAGCAATGTTGGACACGCTTGAACGCACACGGACAATCGATTTGCGTTAAACGTCCGGTTTGAACCGGAAGTAAAGGTCAAAATGGTGTCACTCCAATGCAAAAGTTTGAGAAGACTCAATTTTCTACAATCTGATGCAAGATTTGTGATCATGTGATAAGTACTTCTAAAAATAAGATTTTTTGAAATTTTCAAAAATTTTCAACTTCCGGTTTGAACCGGAAGACAAGGTCAAATTGGGGTTATGTCTGTGGAGCGCTTACGCAGTTTTGAATGACCTTTCCGATGATGTATACATTGTAAAAATCCATTGTGTACTTCAGGAGTTATAATTTTTTGAAATAATAAACTTTGATTTAATGTAATTCGACACCCGATGACGTCATCATGACGTCACTCAAACGGTTTCCTGTCCTAGTGAAGTTCTAACTGTGTGTGAAGTTTGAAGTTTGTGTGACTTTAAGAAGTGTGCATTTGTTAGCGGACAACGTTCGGTGAGAAGAAGAAGAAGAAGTATTAAAACTAGAGATTTAGAGTTTGTGGACAAACTCACGGTGTTCGGCTTAATTACGTAATTGAAAATTTTAAGGTCAACATTATGTGCACGTTTCTTGTCTATTTGTGCTATGCTGACGGGCGAAATATTTAGTTGTACTTTTTTATCTTTATTCATGAAGGTTTGTCATATGAAACTTCAACTTCTGGTTTGACAGGAACTAAAGGTCAAATGGGGTCACACCTTGTGCATGGTATCTAGAATTGTCAGAGAGCTTTAAATTGATGTAACGATTATTAATGTACCACGTTTCATTAATAAGGTACATATTTTTGTAGTACAAACTTATACTTCCGGTTTCGACCGGAAGTGAAGGTCAAATGAGGTCACACTTTGTAAATATTTGTAGAATCGTCGAGGGGCTTTAAAATTAAGTTATACAATTAATATACAAATTTACGTAATTCAGAATCGATTTTTCATAACAAAACTACTACTTCCGGTTTCGACCGGAAGTGAAGGTCAAATGGGGTCACACCCTGTGTAAGATTTGTTTAGTACTTCAAGACCTTTCATATGGTGTAAAGATCATGTATGTAGCATGTATTATTCTTAAGATATGATTATTTTAGTATAAAACTTCAATTTAATGTAATGACGTCATCGATGACGTCAACATTCCCAAAATTTTGCTTTGTCATAAACACACTGTGGTCTAGGTATATAGTAAGTATCAAGTCCGTACATGCTTTAGTTTTTGAGATAGCAAAATAATTTTTTTTTCGACCTCGTGTATCAATTTCGTTGTGACGTAGCTATGACGTCATACATTATATTGTTAGAATGCTCGTGAGCTAATAAAAATATTATGCATTGAAAGTTTGTTCATATCTTCATTCACTTAGGCTCTAGAGCCCCAAATAACATGAATTTTAACTTTAACTTCCGGTTTTGACCGGAAGTAAAGGTCAAATGGGGTCACGGTGTGCATACAATTTGTTCCACATCACAAGACCTTTCATATACACCAAAGATTTTGAATGTAGCATTTGCCGTTCTTGAGTTATTAAATTTTTGAATTATTTCACGTTTATTTAACCTTATGACGTCATCAATGACGTCATCATTCCAAAAAAGTTTCTGTATCATCCACTCACTAATATCTTCGTACATGGTAAGTTTCGAGTTCATACAAGCTTTACTTTTTGAGAAAATTTGTGGACAAGTTTCGACGACTAAGAAAGCCCAGAAAAAAAAAAAACAGAACAATAACAATAGGTTTTCGGCTGCTGGCCGAACACCTAAAAAAACTAGAGATTTAGAGTTTGTGGACAAACTCACGGTGTTCGGCTTAATTACGTAATTGAAAATTTTAAGGTCAATATTGTGTGCACGCTTCTTGTCTATTTGTGCTATGCTGACGGGCGAAATATTTAGTTGTACTTTTTTATCTTTATTCATGAAGGTTTGTCATATGAAACTTCAACTTCCGGTTTGACAGGAACTAAAGGTCAAATGGGGTCACACCTTGTGCATGGTATCTAGAATTGTCAGAGAGCTTGAAATTGATGTAACGATTATTAATGTACCACGTTTCATTAATAAGGTACATATTTTTGTAGTACAAACTTATACTTCCGGTTTCGACCGGAAGTGAAGGTCAAATGAGGTCACACTTTGTAAATATTTGTAGAATCGTCGAGGGGCTTTAAAATTAAGTTATACAATTAATATACAAATTTACGTAATTCAGAAACGATTTTTCATAACAAAACTACTACTTCCGGTTTCGACCGGAAGTGAAGGTCAAACGGGGTCACATTCTGTGTAAGATTTGTTTAGTACTTCAAGACCTTTCATATTGTGTAAGAATCATTTATGTAGCATGTATTATTCTTAAGATATGATTATTTTAGTATAAAACTTCAATTTAATGTAATGACGTCATCGATGACGTCATCATTCCAAAAATGTTGCTTTGTCATATACACACTGTGGTCTAGGTGTACAGTAAGTTTCAAGACCGTACTTGCTTTATTTTTTGAGATAGCAAAATAATTTTTTTTGACCTCGTGTCTCAATTTCGTTGTGACGTAGCTATGACGTCATATATTACATTTCTAGAATGCTCCTGAGTTAAAGAAAATATTATTCATTGAAAGTTTGTTGATATTTTCAATCACTTAGGCTCTAGAGCCCCAAATAACATGATTTGTTACTTTAACTTCCGGTTTCTACCGGAAGTAAAGGTCAAATCAGGTCACAGTTTGCATACAATTTGTCCAACATCACAAGACCTTTCATATGCACCAAAGATTTTGAATGTAGCATTTGCCGTTCTTGAGTTATGAATTTTTTGAACTATTTATTACATGGATGAAGGCTGCAGTATCTTTTTACATTGGAATTTTCATGTAAACACCCACGAAGTGAAAAAATAACTGATAGTATACAACACTTTTAATTACATTTCAAAATAGTATTAATTTTGCCTTTTATCGAAACATTAAGCCTTGCTGCCCTCCATTTTGTTCGGCATCTACGTGGTGTCAATAAAATAAAGAAGTGTGCGTCCATACAGGTTTGAGGGCGCTATTTCAAATTAACGGTCTTTGTAAAAGCACTGTGTATGCGCCTCGCAGGTTCATTTCTTGGAAGCATGCCAAGTTACTGTGCACGCATTACTGTTGTTGACACTACTACCGAGCAGCGCTGTGTATATACTATACACAACACGCTGTAAAATCCTAGAGTGCACACGCACGGGGGGGGGGGGGGGGGGGGGGGGTGGTAACTGTACAGACTCTATCGGCGATCGCGCTAAAAACGGCACTTTTCACCTTAATATAACTTCGTTATGCAACGGCCAATTTTGTTCAAATTTCACAATTAGGCTTTTATAGTCGTTATCTATTACTAAAAAATTCAACATGTAGTTTGCTCAAAAATAATTGGAAATAAACTTTTTTTTTATTTTTAAACTCGTCGTCGTAACAAACTGTAACATTTGATGACGTCATCAATGTATTATTTTTAAAGGACATAAACTACATTTTATTTCGTACACTGAAACTAGGTCCAAATTCTGTTTCATATTGACTCCACCGCTTAAATTGTGACTTTTTAAGCATTTTTTGCTTCAACTTCCGGTTTGAACCGGAAGACAAGGTCAAATTGGGGTCATCTCTGTGAGACATTTAATTATTTTTTAAAGACCTTTCCGATGATGTACAGATTGTAAAAATCCATTGTGTACTTCAGGAGTTATGATTTTTTGAATTATTTAACGTTTATTTATCGTCATGACGTCATCAATGACGTCATCATTCCAAAAAATTAGCGGTTTCATCTACTCACTAATATCTTTGTACATGGTAAGTTTCAAGTTCATACAAGCTTAACTTTTTGAGAAAATTTGCGGACAAGTTTCGACGACTAAGAAAGCCCAGAAAAAAAAAAAAAAACAGAACAATAACAATAGGTTTTCGGCCGCTAGCCGAACACCTAAAAAAAAAAAACGAACAAAATCAATAGGTGTTCCGGGCTTAGTGCCCGAACACCTAATAAAAAAATCCCTTAGAAAGTTGCAGTCGGATATGGAAACTTTTTCAGGTGGCTTTACGATTTTACTCACCCACCATCCTGTTTTTGCATGCAACGAACCTAACAATTTTAGAAACCTAACCAAAAAGTGTACTTTGTAAGTTTTGCCTCTAATTGGTGCACTGAAAACATTACTTAGTCAATTGCCTAAACATAATTAGTCATTTACATGGTTTAATTTGACTAATCCTTAATTCGTCACTTAATAAAAAGATTAGTCAATACACTGAAGTAATTACTAATAAAAATTCGTCTTTGAAAATGGTTTAATTTTACTAATTTATCTTGAGATTGGTAATGAACTAAAATAAATTAGTCATTCAGAAAACTAGATTAGTCTTACATCAAAATAAATTAGTCTTGTAATTAGTCCGACAATAGCAATGATCAGTCGTAACACATTTCCTTCTAAGTTAGTCAATACAAATTTATTGTCATTTTTCAACAACCTCGTAAAGCCAGTTTGGACTACTGGCTTGTATATACACTGAGAATACAACTCCAACTCCAACTGACAAACATGGCATCTGACAATATACACCTCCATATTTTGCTGTTATAATAATTTAACAATAATAAGTTAATAATAGTTTAATAATGTTAATAAGTTAAATTATTTAAAAAGGATCATAATATGCATTAGCCCTCATTCGATCAGTGTTTCAAAGACGCTTGCGCACAAAAGTAATCGTATAATTTTCGAGCAGCTGAGTTGTTGTGCAGGTAAACGTTCTATTCCATGGTTCTTGGTCATCTAAAATTAAAATGAGGACTTTCTTTGTTACAACGTTACGTTAGCCTAAATCTTTTTTTTTTATCCTAATGATGTTGTAGGCCTACCTATCACTCAGAATCTTTTTCACTCACAGGCCTAATCGTGATAACGTCAAGTTATACACATGTTATACATGTTATGGGGCTAATCTGACTTACACTATAACCCTGTCGTAACGTTTAGCGAGGATTCATCAGACTCAGAGCTAACCGCTAACGAACGATAGGCCTAAACCAGCAAACGTTAACGAATACGGTCCGACTCCGAGTTTCTTTTCTGTGACTGTGCTGTGTGGGCCGGAGGCCGAGGTTTGACCTCGCGCCATGACATAGTTTCCTACCTAACTTTACCTCTTCTTCTTCTTCTTCTTCTTCTTCTTCTTCTTCTTCTTCTTCTTCTTCTTCTTCTTCTTCTTCTTCTTCTTCTTCTTCTTCTTCCAATTGCTGCACCAACTTCAATTCTGAAGACTCAGGCACATTTGAGGGTTGAATTTGAGGGGCACTATTGTGGTGGGATGGGCGAGTATTGTGCGATATTTCTTTAAATCTGAGTGGGTTGGGTAAGGTTGAAGTTTTATAATTGTATGACTTCTCATCATCTGGCTGTACTATGATTTTTAAGTTCTCCATGGTTCAACATACTAGGATTCAAAAATACAAAGAAATTCATTCTTACCTTGCACAACAGCTACTTTTGGGGGAAACTAGGCTAGGCTATACGACGAAGCGAGACAGACGTGAGTGGTGCAGATGATCGAGCACAAAAAGTGTATGTTCGACGACGCGCGCACACTCTCTTGCTATTCTCTTAATGGCACACACCCTTGAGTGCGACTGTGTGTACATTTATTTTTGACAACGCTGGGATCCTGCTTATTGTTAATTTTAATAATTTATTGAAAAGTATCTTTTTGGTAGGTAAAAAATAACAAACCTTTATCGTGTACACCTACTTTACAGCATCATGAGCATTTTTTCGCTCCTACGTGCAGAGGGAGTGTCGGTACAAACAAAAATAAACCGTAAGATTTCCAATGGCCCGGTGTCATTATTAATTAGTATTTTGCTAATATATTAGTCAACTGATTCGTAATTACTCTGTATATTAGGCATTTAAAACTGTGGAGACCAATTACATTAGTAAATTGGCACTGTGTCAATTAGTCAAACACTAAAATTAGTAATTACAAAATTTGCCTTAGTCTCTGAAAAAATGTAATTAGTATATCATTTTGCTGAATTGGTAAATATTGCGTTTCGGATAAAACAATTAGTCGGACATAAAAAGACTAATTTGTGTTGCCTATTTGACTAATTTTTTCTACAAATTGACTAAAGTAAAGTTTTCAGTGTGGCGCTCGCACGCCCCAGTTCATAAAAAACAATAATTTTATGTGAAGTCTTCTTTTGGGCTGTGTACAAATTGTGCCTGCTGGAAGTCCAGGAACTTTGACTCTTTCTTGTAAACATTCGATGACACAGGTTACATGAGTCCATACATACATACATACAAACCGACTACTAACACAAGTCCCATGGAATTTATTCTGTTTTAAAAAGTACGGACATGTAAGACACTCATGGTGAAACTATATACAAGTGAGGATTTAAAGCAGTGGGCCTATTGTACGGCAAGTCAGTTTAGCCTACCAGACATAAATGTCAAATCTTAGTTGCTAAATGGCTAAAGTTAATTGCATCTTCTTTTCACAATGTACTAAATACAATCCATTTTAAAAGTCTCTAGCTCTTGAAAAAAAAAAATTGAATAGGCCTAAGACAATAGAGCGATTGCGCGACGATGTTGACATGCGGTCACGTGACCTCCTATTGGGTATAACGCCATACAGCTGATGGCAAAATACGTGTAAAGAGATAAGCCGTGACACAGAGTGAGTACGAAAACAGTCGATTTTTCTTTTGTTAAAGTGATAAATTAGTTAACCAGCCCCTTTATTTTAAGTAGTATGTTGTGGCATTAATTTAAATCACATCTCTGTTTCATAGTTTTAACAGAATTCTACTAAAAAGAGTTTTTTTAGCAAAGCACTACTGGCGTCGGACGGCTATTATGTAGCCACCCGTCTGTTATTTTGTTTGTAATGTTGGCCTAAATCACTGTAAAAAAGGATAAACAACGTTGGAAAAGTGAGCAGTAATACCTAGCCTTGCAGAATTTCAAATATGCAAAGGAATCACACAGTTTTGGAAAGCAATTTCTTTGGAGGATTTCAGCTTCAAAACTTTGAAGTTTTTGTGTTGAAAAGTGTGTGGTGATCGCGGTCGTCTGGCCTAACGTTCCGTCGTGCGCTGTACACATCGTGCACATTTATACGGTAGTTTTACAATTTTCAAGACTTGCTGGAACTGTCCTTACTGGCTTTATTCAGCTACTTAAAAGTCTCTGGTACAAACTCTGGAATATCTTTCACAGATTTCGAGCAAGAAAAGCCTCGATCGATTAACTAAATGCATTAATCATCGTGTGCCGTAACACCCTTTCCTAAGGAGGATGTCGTGTGTATTTACATTATACCCAGAAGTGGTCACGTGTATACACACGGCCGTATATTACACACTGATCGAGAGACTCTAGCAAGTTTGTCATTGTGTGTTAAGTCCAAACTTATCTGTACGTACACTAATCAGTGTACGTACGTGATACGTTTTGAATTATCTTGTATTTACAAGATAACTGTCGTGTACGTACAAATTGACTATATTGTACGTACAAGATAACTATCGTGCACGTACACGATAAGAGTGAGATGTTTTATTCGCGTGGCGGCAATACGCTTCCGTATTCCAATCACCGCAAAGAAATAATTATTTTCTGTGTTACACTAAATTATGTGCGTAAAGTTGATGCGCGTCAGGCTGACACATGTTTTGATAAGTTGTGTGTAATTTTGTAACAAAATCTTCTTTTTAAACTCAAAGTAGATAGACAAATCTTCTTTATAAAAGTGAGCTTGCTATGTAAATTCATTAAGTGGCATAGTAGTTTTCAGTTTTCAGAAATGGTTAGAAAATTCCCTTTCGAATCTGTTAAAAATGTACAATAAACATGAACCTCGTAAGCCCTATATAGGACTCTTCCTCCGTGCTGTGCAGTGTAGTATTTATAAGAAAGTGGAGGCCTCCATGGGTAGGACATTGTGTACTTTTCTTATGGAGAGGTGATCACCAAAATGGCAATGTTGAAAGCATGTGTGTGATCTGTGACCAAGTTGCACAAGGTCTATAGTTTCTACTAAGGGAATAAAAGTGTGGTGAAGAGGTTTTCAACTATAGTTGTTTAATAAAACGTCATTTTTTCGGTAAATCAAATATTTGACAGTCATATTGGTTGTTTTAAAATGGTCCACTATTGTACCCATAGGATTGTTGACTTTAAACCTGGAGCATTATGGCTACACGAGCCTCTAAAAATGGCCCATTTTGCCAAAAAGTGTAGGGTTATTTTTCCAAGATGGAGTCTGGCCGGCATCCTCGTTCAGGGGTGTTTTCATTTTGGATGAGCCATAGCTCAAAAATTCTACGGTAAACATACGGAAAATTGATAAAAAAAAGAAAGTTTAGTTATCAGAAAACATATTTGATTTGCTTTTAAGAGGCTTAGAGACTTTTAAATATTTATAAAGTATTTTTGAATCTTTAGCATTTAGCATTGGTTGATATGGGAAGCTTATTTTAGTGCGGTGCACTCCTCTGCAACGAGAACCGGTGAGTGGGACGCCCGCTATCGTCTCAAAAGTCTTCGATTATTGCTTGTCGCGGCATCACAGTCTATTTCCACCTGTACAAAGGTAGTGAGCCACAGTAGCCAGGCTGGCCAGTTAGTTTTCGGGGTCTTCTTCCGTGGCGGGATATTCTGCAACTGGTCCATGACTTTTAAAATCAGTCAAGTTTTAGATTGAAACTATACTTGATAATGCAGTACCATGTTATGTACAAACTTTCATAGCTTTTTCGGATTGTACATTTAGAATGATGCATGTAGTAGCTTTATAATCATTGAGCTTTCAGGATGATATTACCAATCCTGTATGTGGTAGTGTAAGTTTGTTATATAATGTCCCCCATGGCCCTGCCCAACCTCTTGTCAAGATCCTCATTATCGGGGTAATATCGTAAATATTTTGAATAACTTACAGTACATTACAAAATGAGTCAGTTTTACAAAGATTTGGGTTGGCCACCACCCAACTATAGGCATGCGGGTACGGTATCGATTCTTATTATTCTGTTTACAGGGTTATTCTTCTGTATTTGTCTTTATTGTTCTCACATAATAAATTCATATTATTGCAATAAAATTACTAAATAACTGCTACATCGGGCAATAAGTCGATGCCTAAATAAAGACTTCATCGTTTGCAGCCAGCGTGGTCCACTGACCAAATGCTAGAAATTTAAAACACCCGAGGACCAGTTAAAATTCTCTCCAGGGGGAAGCAGGCATTCACCCGAAGTCCCATCGGGGCTAAAGGCACCCTGGGACCCACGACTGGGCCCAATTTCATTAAGCTGCTTAAGCACAAAAATAGCTAAGAACAAACAAGTTTTTTGCATACCAGAATAATGAATTATGTTACCAGGCAAAATACAATGTAACATGTACTATCTTTGACTGGCCACTATCTTACTTAGGTTTGCTTAGCAGAATATTGGTAAACAAAATTTTCTGCTTAAAGTAGCTCTACATGTATGCAATAGACCTTTATCATGGCGCGGCCATCTTGATTTTCTCCCATTCAAACCAATGTAACCAAACTGAGGCTGGAAGGGCAAATAAATAGTCTGGTTCCTTTTTGTGCAATGAATATTAACATCCTTTACTGTTATTGGATACAGGGAACATGACCAAGATGGTGGCAGCATGATAAAGGTCTATTAGGCCCTGGATTAAAACCCACGCTCAGATAACTCGAACACCAGGGGTGGATTTCACAAAGCACTAGGACTACTCTTACTCGAGTAACTAATCCTAACGTTAGGACTAGTCATAAGTTAGGATTAGTCCTAAGTTTTGACTCGGCCACAACTCGCTTCTTACATAAAATAATGAGTGAACAATTTCTCTTCTATAACGAAGCAAAATGCTATTCAAAATGCATCAGCTGCCACTAAAAAATCAGCATTTTGCTATATTGGTGTTTAATACATTCATCCTTGTGTGCACAACACATGCTCAGTCCAAACATGTTGCTGGGCAAATTGTGTCTGATGAAATTGTTCCCTGCACCATAACTTCAAAAACATTCCATGCATTTTTACAAACTATTAAGTAGCACATGTTTCATTGTTATCATGAAATCTAAAGCTTGAAATTAATGACTGACATTGCTGTAGAACTGTTTCATAATGGGAGCGTCCATCTTGTTTTGTCTATTCAATCAATGTATAAGGCGGCGTCCGAATCAAGCGACTTCGGCTACAGGCTGCAAGGACAATGTTGAGGATTGGGCGTTTTCATCAATCCAGCAGTAGCCACTGCCGAATCTGTCAATTCAGACACTGCCTTACCAAGCCGAGGCTAGAAGACAAAATAGTCTGGTACCATTTAATATAATGATAAACAGTATCAGTGTTTGCTAATGCACACAGAGCACATGACTATTATGGTGACATTACATTGTTTTAATTAGTCTATAGCAAAGGAGACATTTCTTACAATTTAAAACTACACAATGAAGGTTTACATTTAGATTTTTGGATTTGTTTATACTGTTTGTGGCTAACATGTATATCTGTACCCACCAAGTATTAAAAATCAGTTTAACTTAACAATTTTGTATTTCAAAAGATATACTTAACGATAATAATAACTATTTAAACTATTATACGTATTTTACAACAGATGTACAGAGCTGTTTTGAATTTTTTATGACACCCATAATGTAAAAACATCTTGTTACAATGTAGGTTTATAGTATGTGCTGCAAGCCTGTTGCACAATCTGCTGTCGGCACATGCCATACTCTCTAAATGTAAAAGAGTGAAACATTCACTCTCTCGTTCAAGTGTTGTCATTTTGGCTCTTTTGAGAGTCAAACTCACTGTGCATCACCCTTTTTGTGCGAAATTGGAGCGAACTTCCCTCTTATTGAAGTTGAAAATACCCGTCTTTCACTCTAAATAGAGTTGTCCGCCACATGGCTCTTTGCAAGAGTGGTATGGCGGACAAAACGAGTGGTTTTGCACTCTTTTACATATAGAGAGTTAAGAAAACATTTGGGCGTCCCTCTTCTCATAACAATAAGTGTACTGCGTTCTTACAATATGCAGGACATTTACATGTAGGATTAGAAATGTTCATAACAATCTAAGGAAACCAGTGAAATATCAGACAATAATCAAATCAATAATGTTCACTTGGGTTTTGTTACAGTATCATTACTTTAGATAAACTACAATAAAACACACTACAAAAAGACAATTATTTATAACTATCTACTTTAAAATGCTTTTGAGCGCTATAGTAGACAAAATGCACGTTTTATAAAATTACGCTTTACCATTTTGCATATAATGCGCAGATTGGATAGTGGTTGGTGCACAGGGTGAGGTGTCAATATTGACATTTTGTGAGTGATATTTTTTTGGTTTTAGTGCAAAGGGTTAAGTTAAAGCGTGAAGTTTAAGTTCAGTGTGAGGGTGAGGCGTACAGGGCTCGATTTCACAAAACACTAAGATTCATCTTAAGATGAGTTGTCAATATTGCCATGGTGATATGTATTGTGACATCACACTTTGCTTAGCAATTAAGACTGATATAATCAATTTTAGCTATTTATGAAACGAAACCGAGCCATGGTGTTGTGATTGTGGCCATGGTTTGTGCTTGCACCGCGGAGTTTAAGTTGATGGCGAATTCTCTGTATGTAAGCATGCACTCTGTCTATTTGCGATCAAGTGTACGTTGAGTTTCACACACATCTTTGAATTATACTTACTGAGCAATGTGTAAAGTTTGCCTGGCAAGTGTAGATGATTGGTCCAGAACATTTCCAATTGATTTTTATCCTACAAAAAAAACCACTTCATGACCTAAAAGTACCTTGGGAGTTGTAATCACCATAATGTAGTCAAAGGTCAGTTCAAAAGCCAGGTTGGAGAAGATTTTGTCTGCTGGTTGTCTACCTTCATCAAATAAATTATTCTATAAACTATTTTTTCATAACCGAAAATTATTAAACACGAGTAAGTCTAATCACTGGGCTCCTTAGTTAAAAAGAAATGTCACATAGTGGCACACCTTTGGTTTTTTGAGGTACATGTTTGCATAGAAATAAATTATAATAACTTTTTACATTTTCACTTATTTAAAACGTTTCGGCAAGTAAAACGCTTCATAAATTGCACTTTATACATTACACTACATGTGTTTTAGGTGAGCTCATATTTTGATCGTTGATCATTTTCTTTATCAAAGCTGTAACATCTTTAAAGAAAGTTGTATTCTTAACTACTCTGAATCAATCCAAACCCAAAGGGATTATTGTACCTGAGTTCAATTAATGTTATTTTCTGTAATGAACCAACAATGCTCGGCATGAGGCCAGGCGTGCCAATTTTATCAAACCAACTGGTGTGAGTACGAGCTATTCATTGTACAAAATCGTCACCGACACCACGAAGTAGCACGCACGTACATACCAGTAAAAAGTAGCAATCGGAGAAAACGGCGTCTAAAGCTGAACGCTTTTTAAAACGCCACTATCCTTTAGAATTTCAGAGTGTTTTCAACTGGTTTTCTCATTGTGGACTCTGGATGCTTTGAACTTGATAAATATACTGCTTTTGTCCACTTTGCATTCTAAATTAACAAGCAATAAAGTAAAAAAGGTGCGTGCTACTTCGTGAAACCGGAAAAGAAGCAAAATAGACTATTTCCGATTTCACGAAGTAGCACTCTCCAATGTATTAGTAATGCAAACTTGTGCGCGCGCGCGCACACACGTGGGGCGCGCACAAGGACAGTGCTACTTCGTGAAATCGTTTTGTTCACATTTTGAGTAAGGTGCGCACCGTGCATTTCAATGGTAAATGTTACTTGCGTGCTACTTCGTGAAAACAAAGATTGTCAATTTCGGGCAAATTTTGCCATACATAATTATTATAATTAAAAAAGTAAAGCACGTGAAGTTTTGAAACTTCATGAAATTGTAGGGCATGACGAATGTTGTATAAAAACGTACAAAACTGAAAACTGAAAAAAATATGGTTTTGTACACACGGTGCTACTTCGTGGTGTCGGTGACGAAATGGTGTTGGAGTTTGGTGGATTCAAGAAAAGTCTTTGACACTAAGGCCGTGTCCGAATCAGTTGGCATCGGAATGTGGCTGCAGCTTGACCATCACGTGAGCATGCATTAAAGCATAGTATGAGCAACAGACGCAAATTCGGACCAGGTTTAAGGTTGGGCTCTCCTCAAGTGTCTTCATAGAGTAAGGCGCCCTCATGGACCAGCCTGTTTCAGTTGAACACGAGCTGAATCGGGGAATAATCTGGCTAGACTTGGCACAGACTTTCTTCAGTTGGTGGCTGTCCAAAAAAGTGTTAGTTTCAATTGAAGCCCCAACATTTCTACGTCACTTCAACGATAGCGGAGAGTCAAATAAGAGCTGAACTTGACACAGTCCTTCAGCTGGTGGCACACAGTCCAAAAAACTTTATTTCGCTTTATCACAGTGTGAACTTGTAGTGTTGTGTCAGCTGGCTCGACTTGACACAGTCCTTCAGGTGGTGGCACACAGTGCAAAAAGCATAGATTAGCCTCAAGGTTGGGAGGTCATTGTCTCGATCTGCTGTAGACAATAAACAGTTAGCAAAGTTAACTTTTTAATAAGCCCTTTTATAGTAATAATACAAATATCAGCTGTTTTTGAGAAATAGAAGTTTAAATGCTTTCATGTGCAAGAAATCCTCTTCCAGCTTCAGTTAGTTCTTCAACTCTTTGAATATGCACACACAAAAGGACACGACATTAAATTAGTTTGTTTATTTTTTGTGTTGTGTTAAAATTTTCTGAAAACTTGAGCTCCTATTTTAATGAAGTTTCCCACCAATTGGTTGTATGGTATGTTTTTTGAAAACTGCAAGATGGGAACGAATGTTTTCTTTCAAATTGATTTTTTCAAACCTTCAAATGAGCTAGTTCTGAACTCCTTTGTCAAATATTTGGGATGAACCTTCTCTTCAAAGAAAAGATTTAAGAATGAATCTTTTCGAACTTACATGTACGAGGCTGTCTGTTGTCGGCTCTCTGCATCTGTATCCTCCACTGAATCACATCGCAACAGGTCCGGTTGTAGTCACCACGGCACAAGAGAGAACTGAACTGAGGGGAACAGAAAAATAAAGGCCAAGACCAATTTGTCACTATGTATTTATTCATGTTTTTGATAGATTGCATGAACAGCCGACTCCTATTGTTTCAAGAAGTGTTGCAAAATTTGTTTGGATTGTACAAGCACATTTATCTTAAGCAAGTCAACTGGTTCTTAAGTTGTTTTACCTAGGTGGTTGGTTTTTTTTTTCATGATGTCAAATCTCAAATGATTTTAGTATCTTGACTGCTAGTTACAGCTGTCTTTTCTGCTTAAGATATTTGTTTGAAAGACCAAAAATCTTTTTTTTAATGCATATTTCTTTTTTTTGTTCAAAATTATTAATAAAATGATATTTAGATTGTTTGTGATCCTCCAAATGTCTTGATTGAGTTGTTGTCCATTTAGTTGGTAGTTTCTTCTCCAGTATCTCGTAACTTATTTATCCCGATAAATTACCAAATCTTTTGCAGGACCCAATCCCTGTTGGTATACCACCTCAGCTCAGTTAAGAAGTCAACACACGAACTACTTCATCACCTTCAATACGAAAACATGATCTGCATTTGGAAGAAAACGATCGTCTGGAAAGGTTAGCATTTTGGTTTCACATCAATTAGCCAAAGTCGAGTTCACCAAATTACCCGAGATGAACCCAAATTTACCACACTGTTGTTATGTACGTTGACCTGGAGCTGACATCGGTGTGTAATCGCCTGACACAATATCAACTTGAGAAAGAGCAGACTCTAGAAAAAACAAACAAACAAGGTTTTAACCTGTGGGTGAAAAGGTTATTTTTCGTTCACACTCACCCACATACTTCACCTTGCATACTTAACCTTTGCTGCAAACACCTGACTTCATCGACCCCGCTAACCTCGGGAAACGTCAAAGGGAGATTCAAGGTTGTCAACTCAATTCTGTGTTTCAATGCACAATCACCTGCCACAACATCCACTTTTCGGAAGAACAGATGATTGACTATGGAAAATAAAAATAGATTGCAGCCAGAGCAGGCTAGGTTATGACCTGTGAAGGAAAACGTTAGAAGGCTGTTGGAGAAAGGTGTTTAGGAGCTGTGGAGGAAAACGTTAGAAGGCTGTTGGAAAAAGGGGGTTATGACCTGTGAAGGAAAAAGTTAGAAGGCTGTTGGAGAAAGGTGGTTAAGAGCTGTGGAGGAAAAGGTTATTACCCGATACTCCACCTTTTATACTTAACCTTTGCTGCAAACACCCCGCACTACTGGCCTCCAGTCTATCATCATGGTCATCACCGTCTACTCAAGTTCTGCGTTTACTGATGACAGCGAAGTACTTAGTCTTGGCTCAAAGACACTATTACATTTTATGGTCGTTTAGGGACTTGTTTTTACTGTGTGTGAAAGTTCATGTATGGTGTCACCGCAGTGGAAATGAGATTGAGCACCTTAGAATCAAGACTAAGTTCTACAGCAGTCACACCTGATACCTTACCTGCACCAGTAAACCTGTTGAAAGAGTAGAGAGTTAGTCTTAACTCTAGGCCAACACTATATAGATACTCTAGGTCTTGACCGTCTTACCATTTATATTTACCTAGGCATCTCTGACGTCTTTCCACCATGATGACCGGCTCTTTTCTCCCCTCCTTTCTTCTCTGTTGTCTTCTTCCTCTTGTTGTTGTTTGTTGTTTTTATTTTTCTTAAAATGTATTCCTTTCTTATTTGCGCTTACAAATAAGTGGTTTTTAAGCAAGTTGTTTTTTGCTATGGGCCCTATTAAATTTTAATATGATAGATTGCATTTTGTTGGGATTACAGCTTTTAAAAAAATTGTTTAAATTTTTTTTAAACAAGTTTCCCTCTTTTTCTCTATTTGAACTTTGATTTTAATAAATGGGCAAAGGTGACGGTAATGTTTCTTATATATTGTCTTATTAATTTTTGAATTTTAGTCTTATTCATGCTCAGTTTTACATTCAGAATGATGTAATGCTGATATTAGGAAGATGTAAATATTAATTTAGCTTGTCTAAATTAACTATTTATTACTCCCGATTCAAACATTAATCATCAAAATGAATGGTGATTGGACTGTGATATTTGACTGAATGGTTTTGTGGCAACAGTAAAAAGCCTAGAGCGGACGGGGAAAATGTTATCGTTGGTTAATTTGCTCAAAACATTTACTCGTGTCTTTATAAAAAAAATTGTTGGCTATTATTATGATAGAAGTTGTAGTTGGATTTTGCACATTATTTTTTTTAAACGTTTGGTTGTTTGAAGTTACAAAATCATGACAATTATAAATAAACATGACAACAGACGACTTGAAGTATCAACCATGACAGATTTCCAGAAAGACTAGTCTCCTAACTTAAAAAGCATCATTGGCTTCGACCAATATGCAAATCAAGAAATGCCAAGACAGTGTGAAATCACCATGGAAGCTACACAAGCAAGGACAACATCAACAAGATCGTCGAACATCGTTTGGGGGAGGGCGTTACAAAAGGGGAGGGACTCTGCAAGAGAACGGGTTAGATCTGCTCTTACCGTTTGCAGTCTTCTCACTCCTGTCTTTATCTTGAACGCCAACTTGCGTTATCCGACCTCCACTATAATTGAGCACTATCAATAATTTTACTGCTTGTATAAATATTTGGTTTGCGGTAACACCATGTGATTATATCTACTTTGCTATAATAATACAGTAGTATAATACAGTAGATTGTTCTTGTGAGAACTTGTCAAAATATTATTCTACTATCGCGGAGTAAATCTCGGAATTCTTCAACTTAGCTCTGAAAAGAACTGTCCTGCTTATTTAGTACTACCTGGGGAGGTAGGAAATCGGCCGTGAAAATACTACTTTCGGTAAGTGGATCAAGAGAACTTCTCGGATAACTTTACTGCCGCGGAGCCTGAGTTTATTAACTGGTCTCTGAAAAATTTACTTCTCCTTTTCATAATTTTTTTTGTTAATATAGGTAAACAGTTAACGTGCTTTCCGCCAGTTTCTTGAAAGATAAAAAATGTCCAACATTGAAAAGTGGAGGTCGGATGCGGCAAAGTTCTTATATTACCTCGATCCGTTGACGACTCCAATACGTCAAGATCCATAGACAAAACACAAACACATACCGCACCAATAAATCTTCAACTCACATCTGGTCACAGTCTCTTGAGAGTCATCAGAACAAGGATGTTCGCTCTCGTCACGATTCAGTCCCATCAATGTCTCTTGCATCTTGGCTGGACGGGAGCTCGCTGCTGGCTGCTTCAAGTTAGTCCAAATCTCTGCTAATCAATGAAATGAAACAAACTTGAAACTATTTCCTGGAAAAAAAACTTCGATGTAACGAGATGTAATTATTTCGTAGGAACGAAATAATTTAGCTAGTAAGGAGTCCTTGATATGCAAGGACATTTTTGTGTTACTAAAACTATTATTTTAGATTATTTTTGACGATTTCTCTTACAACTATATCGAGTTGTATTTCACTGACTCTCAAGCCCAGCAGAATGACTGACATCCCTATTGTTGCCGATAATGCCTCTTATCTTGACCCATACAAAATATTTATTTGTAAGGGCCCATGAAATGTAATTTTTGCAATGCAATCCTTGGAAATGCACCTTTGTATCAAATTGTACCTTATTTTTAATTTTCTTTATGTCATTTGCAAGAGTAATTTGGTGACTTGTTTTGTATGCTAATGCAAATGTCCGCATTTGTGAGCAAACGTGTGATATCATATAAAGGCAGAAACCCAACCGTGCAATTTGTTTGTGCACACAAACTTGACATAATTTAGGATATTTCGCGTCGTAAACTTTCTTTTCTTTAGTGATTCGTTGTTGTGTCAGTTCATGGCCGTAAGCCAATGAGAAAACCTTTCTCACAAATGCTTTCAATAAGTAAATGTTTTGGCTTAGAACTTCATGAATTTCGACAAAAAACCAAAGTGTCTCCCTGAAATGACATCACGGCAACAGCGCCCTCGGGTTGTTCAGAAAAGCATGGACCTTTTTAAATAATTTAAGAAGTGCATTTTTCAATGAATTTAACAAAAACGAGATGACAATTCATACACTTAAGTAGATTGGAAAGTAGCTAAAAATATGTTCCTAAATAATATTTACTTAAGGGGCCTTTTTGAAGAAAACGACGTGAAAAAAAAAATAAACACGCTGTTAAATCCCTGGCGACCTCGGAAAGACTCTTGGAAATTAAATGGCATACTAAGGGCCGCTTAATTATTTCTAGGGAATGAAATAATATTTCGTTCCCACGAAATTATATCTCAAGGGGGCGAAATGATAATGCGAGGGGACTAAATGATATTCCGAGGGGACGAAATAATATTTAGAGGGAGCAAAATATTATTTTGAGGGAAGAAATATTATTTTGAGGCAATGAAACGTAATTATTTCTTGAGAAGGCAATTATATATCTTGAGGGAACGTAATAACTACAAGTTTATTCTTTCTTTTCGATTTGTTTTTACCTGATACTTTAGGGGTACCGTACGTTCCCCGTCTCTGACTTAAGAAACCAACCCAGAAACCCATCAATGTTACAGTTCAAGTCCAAAAGGGGGTAATTTAACGAACATTTTAAGTTTATGATTGCGGATAAATAATCCTAGGTGATATTCCCAAACCTTACCTCAGGAAGATGTCATTGAAACGTTGTGTTCTGCATAGGTCGTGAAGTTTTACACTGCAGTCTCGGGCGACTCACCGGAGCTCTCTCCAGCCACTCGCAAGCTCAACACCGAAGTTAACATTAATTTGCTTCTTAAAGTCTGTAGTCGGAACTAGGGAACTTCGTGGAACTCGCGATACGTACTAAAGGGCTCAACAGTGAATGTTGTAATGAACACACTGCAGTTTGTAGTAAAAACTGTGCGGCCATTAACCATAATGCACAAGGTTCATACTTCTCGTACTTCAAACATTGGCCAAGCCTTTGATGAAGAACATTGGTTTTACAACAGTGCAACAGTTTGCCGAAATATTTCTGCATGCACATGACTGGCTGTGGCAAATTTTGACACATTTACTGGAAAAGTTCGTCAGAAAACGCGACGTCAAAATCCTAAGTTAGAGCCGAGAGGTATGGCCATGCTGCCCTCCACACCGCAGACGGTCCACTAACGCCGAGTAGTATTCGCCCCAATGAGCTCTTCGGAAACAGCTGCAAAACTCCTTATTTGCATAATAATGAAGATCTTATAATGAGGTGACATTCCACAGTAAACCCCAACGCAGGGAATGCACGGAATAAACTCGTTGAGTAAAAGGCTCAATCCCAGATGGCTTATAATTAATTTATTCCAATGTCAGAACAAATGGTGTGAAATGGAGAAATATTTCCTACAAACTAAAGAGTTCTTTCGGGCTCTGGGTTCAGGTAGTCACCCTGCTGTTTTTGTTTAAAATGTATTTAAACCACACGTTTTTGTGACCCGATCGGATATAAATTAAAGACTCCATCAGCTGTGGGCGAAACGCGGTTTTGGATTTGTACCATAAGTC